>BQNB010178367.1:0-12877 GCA_026074375.1 Tanacetum coccineum
AAAACACTCAAATCACTCAACTAATCTATGTGGTAACATGTAACTAATTCGTTCAATTGCTTGGTCGTAACGCGTATTCTATCATAAGCTTGGCAAGGATACATATCTCCACCACTAGATCTAAGGAGTAATAAGTTTATAAAGGTAAAATTGGTTTTTATTATAAGGCTTAGGGTTAGGATGAAGAATGATTTAAGGTAGAGAACTTCTAACTTTCACCAATAGTAATAAACTAACAAGGCAGCTGAATCATGCATACATGGCCGTAACATCATAATAGACATGCATGTTCGATCACATCCTCATTCGCGTAAAACCCATGGTTAATGATTAGGAAAGGGAAATAAATTGTTGTTAAATAAAAACTACGAAACAAATAGATTAAGTCCAAACAAAAAAAGCACAAGTTGCTAGACACTTCTTGATCATAGATCAAAAACAACAACCTAAGTTGGCATTCCTGTAATGGTCAACTTCTCAATCATCCCATACTTTACATACTTTTACAAGACAAGTGGCGATATCTACCATTTTATACAAAACTTTACATTGTTGACTTATAAGACGTACCAACGAATAATTGTTCCTTTATATAATTCCTTCAGTCTAAGCTTTTGTGAAATGATTATCTTCAAACTTTTCTCTTTTTTTTGTTGCGATTTTTCTATTTTTTTTTCATAACTACAAAACTCGGTGTAATTTCACCATCTTCACGATCATAATAACTCTAGATAATTCCTTCGATAATTTTTCATTCTTTGGACGTACCAATAATTGTGTTGGTAGTAAAAATACATGAGTTTTGACTACTTTATACATTCCCATTTGCAATGTGCAAATTTCTTCCCATCCGTACCAAAGATAGAAAATTGACACAAGACTCAAAAAATACATACTTTACACTTTAAGCAACTAGCAACTGATAAATAGGCTTAATCTAACAGGGTTGGCTAAGGTGTAAAGGTGTAACGAAACAAATAGTTGGTGTTGTTCCTAAAAGATTGGCTCTATAGGTTTTTCTAGGGGTATCTTACTCTTAAGATGAGAGTAAACAAAAGGTTTATACGGGGATTTAACTAACCAGTGTAGTTAATTAATAAAACAACATATAAAGGCTTTTTGAGTGTAATCCTAAAAATTTACCAATTTAAACAAGTTACTCCATCTAAATCCATAGTACTCATTATTGTGGTCTCGAATAGATATACCAAGCCAAGTTTTAAAGTCTAAAACATCACCGGCACACTCATATTTTGTGGAATTTGGGTAAACATTTAGAAATAGATAAGGTTAAATCCTCACAATATCTAATAAGGGTTATTGTGTGCAGGTTATGTAACAAGTAATTTCATAAAAGTATGCTTGAAATTTTTTTAAATTTGAGCATAATTTCAGCATTTTATGTGAAAAACAGGACAAGTATACATTCTAATTCCCATCCCCCACTTGAATTATACAACGTCCTCGTTGTATAGATAAAATGGGAATAAAAAGAATTAGAATCAGAAACTCCTCTGATATTTTGCTCGGTAGATTCTTCAAGTTGAGTTTATGAGCAAGAATGTGTATTGTAAATGCGTTTGTATTCCAGCATGACTACAATCACACATAGGATTCCAGATGATCGATACTTCACCAACTTCGTCGATTTCTTTGCAGCGAGGTCATGTGTAAAATATAGGAAAAACATGCAAAATCCTATCTTGGGTATCTACGGTTAATTAAATAAGCTAAATAAACTGTACATGAGACCAATACGCCGTATCCATAAACTGGAATACGCCGTATTAAGAAATGTGTAAAAGTATCTAAATACATGCCAGTCTGTTGAATATACCGTATCATGTACATGAATACGCCGTATTGACATAACTGACAATAATGTTTAAAGTGCATAAAAATAAAGGACTGATAACATCCATACATTCAATACGCCATATGGTGTGGAGCAGATACGCCGTATTGATGTCTAGGAAGACAGACTCGATAAAAATAACTAACAATCCGGGTTGTCTCCCGGGAAGCACTTTTCTTTCTGCTAGTCTTTTAAGTTAGACTTTTTCCTTCCAGCTTCTTCACACTTGTAAATACTCTCTTTCTCTCTCTCTCTCAATTTCGCTCTTGATTTGGATAGGGTGCTAGTTTCCGTAATCTACCAACGAGCTATGGTGCTGAACTTACTGCTAGTCTTGTTCTATCATGCATAAACAAGTCAAAACGTCATATCATAATATACACACAAAAATATAGGAACCACTTTGAAGTTAGATACATCATGACATAAATAATAAATGTACACAAGATAGAAACAAAAACATAAGGAGTAGAGATCATGGGTTTGGCTGCTGCTCGTCCTGCTGGGCTGTGGAGGTGTTGACATCGTCGGTCCTGCGTCTGGTATGCCTCACATACGGGATCTAAAAGTCTGCATAGCTGGTGTACCTAACACCAGCCTGACTCATCATCTGTGAGAGTCCAACAACCGTCTAAGTAGAGAATCAAGAGAAATCACGGGCCATACTATCCAATACCTCTCTCTGCTTGCCCAGTGCTCATCGAATCTCAAGTACATCCTCCTCTACCCTGGCTAACCTCTTTACCATAGTCCTAGCTGGTACGACTACAGGGTGTGGCGGCTGAGGTGCCTGTACGGGGCGCTGGAACAGCCGAAGCACCCTCATCAGCTACAGGAGCATCCTTAGTGGCCTCAGGGGCACTAACCGCAGCAACCTGCTACCTATCTGGTCCTGAGGCTACCCAAGACCAAGTTTCATCAATATCCTCGTAAATCTACAATCTAACCAACTCAACCATATCAATCACGAGGTGGTTTCAGACAATCACCGTCAGTCCCTAGAGTCTCTCCTCAGTAAGCAGCCTAAAATGCTCAGCCAGACGAGCAACAAACTGAACCTCAAATATCATATCCCCCTGCTTTCTCCCTGAAGCGAACAACCTTAAGTACCTAGCCAACAAATAAGGGACGTTGACTGAGCTAACGTCCATCCCCCTCAGATAAAATAAATCAATCACGGTTACCTTCTCATGTACCTGACTCCTCCCAGCGATGCTACAGGTAATGAGCCTGTGGCATAATCTCAACATCGGATCCCTGATAAAAGTATAAGAAGGGGGTGTACCCAGAAAATCCCCGTAGATGAGATCCCTATCCAGTAAGCACTCAGATCCCCCTCATCGGGGATCTGCCTTGCACTCTCGGCCCAGTATGCACCGAATCCAACCGACTCAATCTCCTTAGCAGTATGTAGGCCCATAGCCAAAATAAACTCTCTCTAGCTCATACGACACCTAACTCCTCCTAACTAAAACTGTAAAGCTCCAGGCGTATCCAGATCAAGCACAACCTCTCCAAACCTAAATGTACTAAAGAACTCCAGAATGAGCTCGTGTTTCAACATGCCTCTAATCTTAAATAGTCGCCTCCAAGCTCGGCTAGTGAACATACTCTGTCCTCGAGCATCTGTGTGCTCCATCAGCATCCTACCTCTTAACCCCTCAACCATCAAATCAGTCAATCCCCCAAAATCGAATACCTAAACCCTATGTACCTC
The DNA here is from genome assembly GCA_026074375.1 of Tanacetum coccineum. NCBI lineage: Eukaryota > Viridiplantae > Streptophyta > Magnoliopsida > Asterales > Asteraceae > Tanacetum > Tanacetum coccineum. Next base: position 3,573 of record BQNB010178367.1, read on the forward strand.
TCTCCTGTATATCTTAGCCAACCTCGTCTCAAAATCTGCTATATCAGCATCAATATACTATAATCCATCGAACCTAAGGTACTGGTGCCTCTGATCTCTAGGTGGAAGAGCAATATTTGTAAAATCAACGAGATTAGTACAAAGATTTTAAACATTATGTTCTAAGAGTGGATATGGCATATTCAGAAATGGATACGCCATATGAAGATCTTTAGTCAATATGCCGTATAGGTATAAGTCAATACGACGTATGAGGTTTAAAACACATGATCTTTATCTGATCAATACGCCGTATTCATTTTGTTGAATACGCCATATTGATTTTTTAAATTTTGGGTGAAATTTAGTCAATACGCCGTATCCATTTTAGTGGATACGCCATATTGCTCTGCAGTTTAAAAAGGAAAAGGGGTTTCCAATTCTACCCATTATAAAATCCTAAAACTCATTACTTATTTGCAGGGGATTAAAGGAGTCCAAAATTAGCCGAGGCGTAGTTAAGCTCTCAAAAGCAAAATCAAATACCTAACCCTAACCCTAACTCTAATTTAATTCAAAAATAAAAACAAAGGGTAAGGAGAGGAACACGTTAACGTATATCTATAACAGAGATGATAACAATTACGAGAGAAAATTAATTTCCAAGATTTTGATTGCGGTAAAAATTATGTTTGAGAGTAGTTGTGTATGTAAAAAACTCAATCCAACATATCAGTTGGGCTTTTACACCCAAACCCAATACGCCGTATTGGTTTTTTTCCAATACGTCGTATTAGGCGAATTTCGTTGACTAAGTCAACATAAGTTAAAAACAGTGGATACGCCGTATAGGTGTTTACCTAATACGTCGTATTTGTTCTTGGAGACTAATTTTCCCTAAATTTAGCAAAGTAAAGAAATTATACCTTGGCCTCCGCAACATTCTTGTGTAAACGCCATCCTTATAATACCGTTTAGGGTCGAACGAAATGCCAATCGGCACATACAAATTCTTAATAAGATTGAATAGCATCCCGTTGACAAGATAATTCCAAACTATGATATTTACATTTAATTCCATGATAAAATCTTCCATAATGAAAACTTTATCAATTTTATCGTGACTTTCCTCTAGAAGTTTATTTGCCCCATGTGTATTTATATTACCCCCTGACAACTGTATTATATCAATTTTATCATCATCATTGTCCTTATTCGACTTTAGATCATCGGGATAATTTATGTTGAAAGGTAATAGATCATTAAAGTACAAAACGTTTTGTGTCACTTCATCATATTCAGACAATGATGTTTCATCTTTTAAATCAAATTCATCAATATGTTAAGGGCTTAAAGTGGGTTCAGTTAAGTGATGTGATTTAGACGTTAGAGCATCATTGTAAACAATAGGTGGAAATTCATTCTTAACGAATGATACCAAAAACTGAATGATGACAAGAGTATATGGAATTACACGTTGTATCCTATGGAATTAATAACGTTGCTCGACCTTTTCTACTCTTTTTCTCCTCAAAAAATTGACATTTATGGTTTAGGTATTGAGAATATGATTTAGCACACTTAAAACTTATTTTTAAGTTTTGTAGTTATATGGTCTAGAGTCCAATCGATACGGCATATCAAAAGAGTTTGATATGGCGTATTGGGGGTTTCTTGGAGTAGGGACCACATTTGACATCTTCTAGAATCTTCACATTCTATAACTTGAATATGACGTATTAAGTTCTTCTGGATACGATGTATTGGATCCTTTTCCTTTATGGTCTTCAGTGAAGTGTAGGCATATATACGCCGTATCTTCTTTGATGGATACGGCATTGAGTTGTCAAAATCAGTAATCTTCATATTTTCTTCATTTAAGCCCATAATGCTGCCTTTTTGTTAACTTTTTACCAAGTACTCCATAATTACTGCAATTCTCAAATATAAACGATTAAGTAACAATTCTTTGTAATAATTATACAAAATGGGTTAATAAATAGGATAAATGATTCTATAAAATAGACGTTATTTGATGTCATCAAGCACATAAACGATATAAAATGATTAACATAATACACACCCAACAATAAGCAAACAATCTAAATAAACAAACCAAACATTATATTATCATGAACACGGCTAATACCTAAAGGTATTAGCCAATAGCCATGTAAGACTACACAAATGTCAATAGATAAACAATTAAAGTAAAACTAAATGATAATGAAATCAAATGATACTAAAAACCAAGCGCGTATTTTAGAAATTGAAATTTACAAGGTTTTCCTATGAATTAAAGCACTTTGCAGTACCTTCTCGGCTTCTTTTGTCTTCTAAAAATCTAACTTGGTGGTTAAAAGTCTCTAACAGCTCTCTAAAATTCATAATAGGGGGCTTGGTAATTTATAGAGTTTAGAATAAGTCAAAAAATGATATCGCCTATTGAAGGAGTTCAATACGGCGTATTGGGTTTACTTAGCGTGGGCTCCATGATTATTATATTCTAGAATATATTCATGACTCGTACTTGTATACGGCTTATGTCTTACTTTTAGATACGGCTAATTAGCATCATGTCTTTGAGGTGCAGGTAAAATAGGGCACGGATACGTCGTATCTTCCATGATGGATACGGCGTATAGGTTTTCAGAATAGTAGTCTTTATGATTTCGTCGTTTATTCTCCAAAATGGGTGCCTTTTAGCTAAACTTCGCATATTTCTCGATAATTACTGCAAATAATAAATATAAGCAATTATGTACCAATTTATGCATAAAGAACATAAAACGAGCATTTAGCTAGGGATAAATGATGCTATAAAAAATATGATATTTAATGTAACAACCCATCTATCTTGAGGAGTTGGAGGGACAAGATTTTTATTTGGGAGTGGAGGAAATATCAGATAAGGTTTCTGAAACTGCATTTGGTGCTGAAGTATCCTCTATCATTAGGGGAGATAAAGATCAGAGACCTGAACATCTTCAGTGTTTTGGAGGTTATCAATGATATGATTATATTTGAATGTTTCGATTGATCATAATTTAATATTTAATCATCTTGAATTGGATGATCATGTTGATCATTTTGATCATTTTGATCAGCTTGACCATTTTGGTTAGATGAACCATCAGTTTCAATGACAACATGTTCAAGTCTTTCATAGGGTTCTATGAAAGAAACATCATTGCTATTTACTTGATACCTTTGAGAAGTTCATATAAGCATTAAGATACTCCATTAGGTGGGTATCTTTAAATTTAACAATGTGATGTTGTCAATGAAGGTTTTTTGTATCAATGCTTTCATCAAATGTGATTGATAGTTTCTTTAGTTGATGATCTTTCTGTGATTGAAGACCCTAAAGGCTTTGGAAACAAGTGAGTATCCAAGAAAATAACCATCATCAGCTTTTTCATCAAACTTTCCTAAATGATCTTTATGATTATGGATGTAAACTGGACATCCAAAGACATAAAGGAAGTCAATGTCAAGAATCCTCCCATGAAAGATTTCATAGGGAGTTTTGAGATGTCTTTTAACAATAGTGGACATATTTTTAGTGTAACATGAAGTGGCTACAGCTTCAGTCCAATATTGTTTTGAAAAGACAGAGTTTGATAACATTGTTCTTGTAGCTTCTATAAGAGTTCTATTTTTTCTTTCAGCAACACTATTTTTTTCAGGTGTGTATGGAGAGGAAAAGTTTTGAGAAATCCCCTTTTCATCATAGAAGTTGACAAGAATACTATTTCTAAATTCAGTACCATTGTCTATTCTGAGTTTTTTAACTTTGATGTCATTTTGATTTTCAACTCTTTTAATGAATGACATGATGGTTTCAGATGCTTGAAGAAGATGATAAGGGTATACTTTTCATGGTTAATGGAGATAGGATTTATAGGTCTAAATAAATCCATGTGAAGAAGATGAAGACATTTCTTGATAAAAGATTTTTTTGTTTTGAAATTGGCTCTATGATGCTTTTCTTTTTCACATGATGAACATGGTTTGTCCTTTGAGTAGACAAGTGAGGGAAGAACAATATCAAGATTTTGTTTTGCTAGTTGGTTGATTGTTTTGATGTTTAGATGAGCAAGTCTTTTGTGCCAAAGCCAGTTGAGATTTTAGAGGCTTTGGCAAAGAAACAAGATTCTTGTGCAGAAGATGTCATGTCAAGAACATATACATCTCTTACTCTTGGAACAATCATTATAATTTCCTTGTTGGAATTAAAGATTGTTCCTCTTTTCTCATCAAACTAAATAATATATTAAGCGTCACATTATTGATTGATACGAACTAGATTGTATTTAAAGGCCATTAACAAAAGCACTTTTGGTGAAAACATACAATTATTTTTTAATAAACGCATATCATCATGGTGCATGTTGAGACATCTCTAAACACTACATTAGGTCCTGGTTGTTCTACATATTTGTACAGGTAACTTTTGATACTAGTCATATGCCTTAAGCATCCACTGTCCAGATACCAGATGGGCTTCCAGATGTCACACTACACAAATAAGGTAAATGGTTAGTTTTTCTTAAAAACCCACCTTTTAAGTGGGAAGTCTTTTGAATATTAAGCATTTGATGATTCAGCCCTTTGAGGATTGAGAGCTTCAGCTTTCTTAGCATGAAGTATGTCACCTCTTCTAAACCACTTAATGTTATTATGATCAGTTATGGTATGAACTGTGCTACTATAAGTTTCATAACATTTTGTGACATGTTAAGGGGTCTTGGTTTGATTCCTCCTCTTAGAGAAAGACCCTGTTATGACCATGGTATCATGCTTATAACTTCCCACATATATCACATATAGGATAGTAACCACAATCATCAGACAAATGATCATTGAATCCACAATGTATGTAAGGAGCGAAGGGTTTTGATGGTCGTGAGGTTTTAGATCTTGAAGAAGATCCACCCTGACCTTTAAGATGCTGAGACATGTTCATGGTGAACATGTACTCAACATGATCACAAGTTTTGTGATCAGTTCTCTTACACTTTTTACAATACAGAACTTTGTAACAATTCTCACATAGTAGAGTTATATAGTCCCCAAAGGTTCAGCAATTCTTATTAAATAATGTTTTGTAATTGTTTTGAAGTGCATTTGTAGTGAACCTGATGAGGATTGGTTATATAATGGAATAAGATGACAATTTTTGCTACTTGTAATTATGATCAGTTTATTCTTTCATTACAATAAAAAAGGATGTCTCATCTTCAGTTTTCACAATTTTTAGTTATACCAGACAGAGCTTCAGTTATTCTTTGAAGCTGAAACCTATTTAGTTAACCTTAGCAGGAACCGAGGATGGTTCATTTATGGTGACACCCTTTAAAGTTTCAGTTTTAAATGTGGAATTTAACTTCAAACATGATTGGATAGTCTTTGGTCCAGATTTAGTTCAACACAAGCTAACCTTTCTAGTATAGGAAGAGAGGTGCTACAGACATGAAGATCATCAGCTGAATCATACTCAGTAGCTAAAGAGCTAGTGATAACCATACTAAAGTTGTTTTTGCACATACACATACCTACACACACACACACACACTCACACACACACACACACACACACACACACACACACACACACACACACACACACACACACCCACACACACACACACACATATATATATATATATATATATATATATATATATATATATATATATATATATATATATATATATATATATTAATATATAATGTCGGAACCCTATAATCACTTCACTTCATTACCAGTTGCATGGAATGATCAAGAAAATAAAGATGGAAGATATGAAGAATGTAGAGAGAAGTTAGAGAGAAAAGTGGGTTGCTTATATAAAATGTCTTACAAGAAATGAATCAACCAACCACCTCACCTTACTTGGTGAGGTGTATATATACTAGGACTAAAAGGCTTGCATGCCTTTAGTAATTCTACGGGCCGGATTGGAATTTCATTAGGCTTTCGCCCGGTATTACGTGACCGATTAGAATTACAAATAAGAGCCCGTTTACCCTCTAGCCTATTACAACTATATTAATTTAGTGACCGAGACCCTAATATAATTATAACGAACTTCATTGTTTGACACAATATATTGAGGCAACAATCCTCCCCCGAAGTGATTCATTGTGACACTACTCGTGAGATCAAGAGATTTGCTTTTGTTCGGTAATCTCTTGTGATCTTTGTCCTATCACGTTGATATGGCTTGTTCCTTCATAGCTTGTGATCTTTGAACTTTAGCCTTTGTCATTGTCCTTAACTTCGTCTTTTTTCCTCTAGATCTTTAAATATTTAAATCCTTCCGTCTTGATCATCTTTGGCCACCTAGCGTATCTTATTCTTGCCCAACATGCTCATACTTTGCATCATCTGAAAGCTCTGGCGCTAACAAACTCCCTAATAGACTTGAAATCTTTGAAGGAAATTTGTATATCAGAGTTTGGTGCGGAAGTCTTTGTCTTTAATTCTTGAGCTTTCATGATACTAGAATCTTGATGCTTTATATAATGCTTTGTAGTTTTGAGAAAAGAGCATGTGGTAATGATCCGACATCACTGGAATGAGGCATCACCATCTCCCATCTTTATGTATCCTAAAATAAACAGTTAGCAATAAAGCGGGTGGACGCATATTGCTTGTCCATTCATCCGGATTTGGTTAGATTAACCTCCGGTTCCGTAGAACCGTTTTCATATAAATATTGTAACCTGTGATCAGTAGATTTTCGAATAAAGAAATCTCCTGACTGTTTCAAACTCAAAGCGTAGATCTTCTAACAAAGATGTAATAGATTTCCATGCTTGCATTCTCATTACGGAACGTCTCAAAGCAACAACACGGTAAGAAGTGAATCAGATAGTTACTATCCCTTTCTGATTATGTCTTCAATTCATTTATAGGACCTTAATTGATAACCAGTATGACACAAGCATTAATTCATATAGACTCTCATAAGTCACCTACCTCAGTGCTGTTTGATGATAGACACAGGGAAAGGATTTCCATTCATCATTGTAATACTAAAGGTAATAATAAAATCACTCTGATATGTTCTTGCAGAATCCTGAAGGTAATGGCATAGTACACATGTTAATAGCTTGTGAACATAATGATGTTCAACAAGTGTTTGTCATGGAATGTGTCCTAATGAGATTTTATTTGATGACCTCTTGCTCTAGACTCGATTAGTGCTTTTTGTTATTATAATCGATGCTAGAGCAGACTGGCCACATAATTAATATTAACTTACGCGGTGAGAAAGTCAATAATTAGTCGAGTGTATCACGTGACAAATGAAGACAAGTTTCTTTGAAGAAACTTGAATGTTGAGGAAGGGGTTGTGCACTGCATCACTAGGTCCATGATGTCGTCTCATGTCAGCATCCACATTGTGATTTGACAGCATATGGTAATGACTCGGTTTCTACCTAAGTTTTTGTAGAGGGCCTTCTTTATCTTTCTTTAGACCCTTTATCCATACATTTCTTTTTAATTCTTCAACCCCTTCAATGCTTACCAAGACGTCATTACTAACACCTTGTTGTGATTGTTCCAGTGTTAGCTCAATCTTAGTCGGCATTCTTCCCTTATACACATTCATCTCCAATCATACCTAAGGACTGCTATTTCTAACTATGGAGTGTCCTTGGGTAGATCCCTCCGGTTCTGGTTGGATCATAGGACAAATACCTAACCTTACCACCTTATGACTTCAGAATCGTCGTGAAATAAGATGTTGTAGGGTATGAGATCGTAACCATAAAACCTTTTTCGAAGAGTATCAAGCACTTTGAGTCGATAAGATCACTTATTATTTTCAAGATCACATTTTAAATACATTTCTCCCCTTATTTTAAATACTAATGCACTTAGTTTTTGAAATACTTTGTGATTAAAATTTGTCTTGAAATACCATGGGGAAATCTTTTACTTAGCATGAATTACATGGAACATAAACTTGCTCCCCCTCAATTTTACATATGTTTGACACCAAAAACAATGATACCAAGTTGTAAAATGAATATAAAATTGAGGTTGAACACTTAGTCATCTTATAACTATCATTCTATTGAATTGTCATTATTATCTTGTTGTTATTAAGAGACTTTTTGGGAATGGTTTGAATACATAAGAATGGTCGTGAGATGATGTATCCAAACTCATTAAATGTTGTTTTTCGAAAAACTCCCCCTTGAAAGATGGAGTGTTGAACACACAATTTTGAAAGATTATTAATCGTCAGTGAGAAATTCTTGAAAAAATTGTGTTCAACATTTTGAAAAACATCATGTTAGAAGACTTCTCTTCCAACTCTAAGGGTAAGCGCACTTATGCGTACACTATCCTTTTTCTTGAGCTTAAAACTTTGAATGTCTGGTAAGAACAGCTCAAGACCGAGAAAAGTTGAATTTCTCGTTGTTAGGATAAGTTATCTTTATAGATAAACTTTCCTTTATTTGAAGTCCGGGTTACGTACTGATATTTGCACATAAGCCATCAAGAAAAATTAGAAATGACATGTTTTGAAAGCATTTGAAACTCCTGTTCGAACTTCATTTACACGCCCGTGTCGATATTAATCAACATTTCTAGGTACGTAAATGTTATCGATTCCAAGAGACATGTCGAGAGGAATATTTTTTGAAACATTTTCTGATTTTTTGATTTTGTATTTTCTTTTTGAAATTTTATATTGTTGTATTTTTCTTTTTTCAAAAATATGTACATGTTGATGTTTGATGAGGCATCAAGCAGATTCATTTGTCAGAACCTCCAGTTCTGCTGGAGTCAAACATCTCATACCAATTCGTTTGACGAGATACTGAAACCTTTCTTCGGGAAGGGCTTTAGTAAACATGTCAGCCAATTGGTATTCAGTTCTGACAAAGTACAATTCAATTATACCGTTTTCAACCTGTTCTTTGATGAAATGATACCGAGTATGGATGTGCTTGGTACGGGAGTGCTGCACGGTATTTAGTTGTAGTTGAAGCCTAATCTTGAAGTTGTGTCCGCATCCATATTAATTGAGGACAACTTGCAGATAATTCCACGTATTCAGCCTCTGCGGATGACATTGCAGTATAGTCTTGCTTGTTTGACATCTAGCTGACTAGATTATCACCTAGGAACTGTGTTCCTCCATAAGTGGTTTTGCGAGTATCAACGCAACCGGCATGATCGGCATCTGAAAAAGCTGTTAGTTCAAAGCCAAAACCCTTCGGATACCAGAGTCCCATGTGAATGATACCTCTTAAGTATCAAAAGATCCTTTTAACCTCTTTGAGGTGTTTTTCAGTCG
>BQNB010178368.1:0-12877 GCA_026074375.1 Tanacetum coccineum
AAGATGAAAGATGATCTCAAAGAAAGCTCAAAGATCGCACAAGCCTAAGGAAAAAGTCTCAAAGTTCACTACATAATGTACAAAGACATCAAAGATTGAAGAATCAAAGACTTCGAGCTACAGACAGAAGGTCAATGAAGTAGAATGCTAGAATTCAGAATGTATTTTCTGGGGTGACCTCCCTTAGGGGGAGATTGTTAGGATTATGAAAAAGACTCGGTTACCCCCGTGTATCGTTTAGTATAGCATAGCTCGTAGTTAGAAAGTAAGCGTATGGTTTTCGGTATTGGGTCGGGTCTTTTACCCAAGTGTAAGCCCATACCCAAGCCTATAATGCTCACAAACACTTGTATATAAACCCCTCCCCACCCATGGGAAGGGGTTGGTTGTTCACATTAAGCTTATACATTATCTTGCACTTTCTCTCACTAGAAAGACCACTTTCTCTCTCTAAGATAAAGAAGCCAACCCATCATCTCTTGCTTGTGTTATGATATCATGTATACTACAGTCCTTAAGTGTTTTATTTGCACCCACCTGCATTTTCTCCTAAAAAATGAGATGGTAAACACCACATATTGACCATAGTTGGATCATTGACCACATGTTGATTGTTATATAATTTGCCAACCACAAATCCTTTTACAAACAATCTCTGTGTATAAATGAATGTACACTATATTGAGAAGCTTTTTCGTATTATATTGGATAAGGGTTTGAGCAGAGAGTTAAATTCAGAGCACACTCAGACAAGTTGCAGAATTAAAAGTCTGAATATGATACAGATTATATAGGATCATATAAGTATTTTCTTTTGACCACCTATTATCAGTTGAATATTATACGTATGTCCGGATGGTTGACATGTATTTGTGTCTGTCTATTGATTTCTATTATTATTCTTCGTGTTACGTTGAAAATTTTGAACCACTGCAAGTTAATTTTGTTGGATTAAAATAATGGGCATTGGATCCTTGTGCAGTGTTCGAGAGGTTTTTTTATTGGGTGTCTTATTTGTAAGTTAATTGTCTTTACCTCATGTTTCGTCTTTTGTTCTTTGGCTCATGCTCCTCCTTTGAGCTAACTATTGTATTTTGTCCCTCTCCCCTGTTTTCGAGAAGAGTATTTATGTTAGGTGGCGTTTGTTTATTATTAGGAATCACTATAGACATGGGTTTGGCTATAAGATGATATGGGAATGAGTATGAGTTTGGATACCATATCCAATGTAATTCTTTGGTTTCCGTTTATTGATGGTGCTTGGGTATCAAATTGCAAGGAAGTGCAGAGAAAGGGAAAATAAAGTACTAAATGTGCCATATTATGTGGGTATGAAAAACCCTTGTTTTGAGTCATTGTTCCAACCTTAAAACCCATATCACCCAACTATGAAGCACCGAAACGCCTTCAAGGCTGACGTTCTCGTTTGGAAACGGGGTGGGAACGGATACGCCTCCGAAACGCCCCTGAAACGTTTCCAAGCCGTTTCCCTAATGTTCGAAACGTTTCCTATGAAGTTTCCTAGCCGTTTCTGGATTTCTAAGAAGTTTCCAAGCTGTTTCTTTTGGGTTTTAATGGGCTTTTTATTCCAAAAGGCTGGAACCCAACCGACTTTCTATACGACTTGAAAAAGGGGGTATACGGTAGGGCATATACATATACGATTATACATACTCTCTCATCATCTCTATCGAATATCTATTATGGCTTCTCAAGAAACACAAGGATCATCAAGTACAAATACAGATCAACCTCCGAATGATGATGTAAAGATGTGGGATGTGGGTGGAGATGCTTTTGATTCAATGGAAGATGTAGGGTTTTTGGAGTTTGCCGATCTCTCACTAGATGAACCGGAATTTGAAAATGATTTGATTATTGATAATTAATTACCTTTGGAACATGTCGTATTTTTGGAGTTTACAATTTACATCAATATATATCTATTTTGGATTTTCTTTAATATATTTTTCATTTTTTTAATTTTTTTTAATTGCCGTATCTATACCGTTCCCGTATCTTGAATTTTTGATTTTTCCGTTTCTCGTTCCCGTATCGTCCCCGTATCCCTTTGCCGTTCCCGTTTCGGTGCTACATAGTCACCCAATCAAACACCCTCCATCAATCTCATACCCATTCCAAACCCTTAAATCTAGACACATCCTAAAGTTGGCCTTGTTCCGCAAAATAAAAATAAGAGTAAACTGCAAAAATCATCCCTGTGGTTTGTAGTTTGTGGCACTAATCATCCCTAGCCGATACTATTGGCACTAATCATCCCTGAGTGGTGAAACGTTCGGCAAAAATCATCCCTAGAAAGATGATTTTTGCAAAACTTTTGGTTAAACTTTTTACAAAAATCATCCTAATAATGATGATTTTTGCCAGACTTTTGACCACTCAAGGATGATTAGTGTCAATAGTATCGGCTAAGGATGATTAGTGCCACAAACTAATCACAGGGATAATTTTTGCAGTTTACTCTAAAAATAAAATGAAAATTCCATGGCAATGTCATTGCAATTCAAGAGTTGGACAATCACAAGTATTGTTCACACACATGTGCCATTGGATCACACACTAAATACCAAATTGTTATTATTATTATATGTACCGGTATATCATTAAAAAAAATCAATGCAAATGCAAAACCAAGTAAATACATGTTTGTGCATTTTTTACTTTTTTTTTTTTTTTTTTTTTGAACGGCGACTTTTATTAAGAAAAACTAGCAAGGAGCTGAAATTACAAAGAATAAGAGAGGGTTTTTATACCATGTCCCAGCTAAACAAAGTATTGGCATCTATATCGAACACCTGTAATAAGAAACTACAAATAATTCATCAAAAAACGTATCCTTAGATTTGGGCTTGGCACTCGAACATCTTCTTATTACTGAAAATTCCTTAGAAGCCTCCACATCACAAAATAAATACCTTGGAAATGCTTTTATTCTTTCCTGGCAGTTTTACATTATCGATCAAGACCTCCATCTCGTAAGAGTTAATATCCTTAAAGGCCGTCCCACCACCGATTTATTCTATTTAGAAACCTTCTTTGCCGTGTTACAAGCGATGAACAAAGAATCATTGGTTTCAATCCCGACATCACAATTCAACACAAGATAGAGACTCCATTATATTATACCACGTTGGAAATGTTATAATCTAGTAGGTAAGGAGTTCGTCATTACATTCCAAGCGAAGGTGTGCACTTTGTTGGGAACATATACGAATCCACTAGTATTTAGATCACTTTAGGAAGTAATCGCGAATCTTCATGTTTCTTGACGTAGCCACGGTATAACTCCAGAATTGTTCAATGTCCAATAACATGGAATCAGGAGGACTGAGTAAGCACCACAGGGGTTAATCACTTTCGCTAACTCTTCAAATTGGAGTGAGTTCCATCCTCCTCTCGGATGGGGGGTTTTTTTTTTTTCTTACGAAACGAATGCGTAAAGACTAGGCTATGCGCAAGTTTTTGACCATACTGTAATTTGTTTGCTGTGTTTCAGAGCATAGCTCTAGGGATTCTATTCTTAAGCTTGCCCAATCACAACACAGTCATCCCAGATAGTCGAAAGGCCATTCCCAAGTTTCTTCTTCATGAAACAAGCAGGTTAATACCCCTTTTCCTCAGCCTCCTAACCTCGTTAATAATATTTATCCAACATGTATTCTAGCTCATTTACCCGAAATCGAATCAATCTTTCCATTGGCTCCGTGTATTAGGCCTGATAACATCCGAGACCAAGGCGTAGGACTCATGGGCTAAAAATCTCCAAACCATTTTAAATATCATCATCCTTTTAGAGCATAAAGACTAATTTAGAGTTTTCCGTTTGTGATCATAAAAACAAACTTTAGTTATTGTAAGCTAGTATACATATATTTATCAATAAAACTGATATGAGAGGTAATGTTGTGCATGTTGTGATTGTACATTATCATTAAAATAAAGTAAATGTAATATTGTACAATCACAACATGCACAACATTACCTCTCATGTTCATTTGAACATGAGAGGATCTTTATCCTTTTCAAAAAGGTTGATTTTACGGCAACCTAACTTTGGCATAAGCCAAAGAGAACAGTGTGGTCCAATATGTGAGTGATAATTCAAGTTCACCCGGTGGTCATTTAAAATGGTGGTTTGTCTGTCCGTCTAATTAAGACTTCAAATCGGATTTATTCTTGGTTACATACGCTACAGGTTGTTTTTTTTTTCTTTTTTCTTTTATGTTTTCTGTTTTCCTTTATTCCCTTCGGTGAAAGAGAACAATGTATTCACCAACAGGTTGGCATATTTCTTTAGAATTAAGGTTGCGTTTAGTTGGAAAACATTTTTCATCATTTTCTGTTTCTGTTTTATAGGAAAAAGGAGGGGGTTTTCATCTTCACAAAACAATTGAAAATTTGGAAAACGCGTTTAGTTAGAGAAACATGTGTTTGTGTTTTCCATTTTGCAAAACTAGAATACATGTTCAAGTGTTGTTGTTTCTATCTCAATTCTCTATTTACTTTTGTAATATTATAAAGACATTCGAAACATAAAAACAAATATTATAAACTAACCAAATAAATTATAAAACAACTAAAAAAGTCTAATAAGAGAGTAACGAATTAAAAAAGTAAACTTTAACATCAATCAAGATGAAAAAAATCTTCCCAATACTACGATTCAACATAAAAACAATAATTTCGTCTCTAAACACACCTGCACATGACCATATCTATTTTAACATCACCCTAGAGCACATCGCCCAGCACGACGACTCGTATATTTTCTCGTTTTTATAAGTTTTTTTTTTACATTTTCGTACGTTTGTTTACGATTTCGTCCGTTTTTTTAAGTTTGCGTCCGTTTTTTACGTTTTTGTCATTTTTTACGATTTCGTCTCGTTTTTTTACGTTTTCGTACGTTTTTTACATTTTCGCCCGTTTTTTATGTTTTTTATGATTTCGTCCGTTTTTTAACGTTTTCGTCTGGTTTTTACGTTTTCGTATGTTTTTTTACGTTTTCGTCCTTTTTTGAAGTTTTCGTCCTTTTTTTGCTTTTTCGTCTGGTTTTTTACGTTCTCGTACGTTGTTTTACGTTTTCGCCCCTTTTTTACGTTTTCGTCCGTTTTTTACGTTCTTCGTTTTTTTAACGTTTTTGTCCGTTTTTAACGTTATCGTACTTTTTATCGATTTCGTCCATTTTTTACGTCTTCGTCCGTTTTCTTACATTTTCGTCCGTTTTCTTACGTTTTCGTGCCTTTACATCCGTTTTCTTACGTTCGAAAACGGACAAAATCGTAGGAAAACGAACGAAAACGCAAAAAACGGACGAAAACGTAAAATAAACGGACGAAATCATAAAAACGGACGAAAACGAAGAAAAACATACGAAAAGGTACGAAAATAACGAAAACGTACAAAAACAAACGAAGACGTAAAAAACGGACGAAAAGGAAGAAAAACTGACGAAAACGTAAAACACGGACGAAAACGTATACAAACTGTCGAAATCGTAAAAAACTGACGAAAACAAAAAAAACGGACGAAAACGTAAAAAAGCAGACGCAAATGTACGAAAACGTAAAAAAGGGGCGAAAACGTAAATAAACTGTCGAAATCATAAAAAATGACCAAAACGTAAAAAACGGACGAAAACGTAAAAAACAGATGAAAACGTAAAAAAACTGATGTAAACGTAAAAGAACGGGCGAAAACGTAAAAAAAATGTCGAAATCGTAAAAAATATAGGAAAACGTAAAAACGGATGAAAACGTAAAAAACAGACGAAAACGTAAAAAAACGGGTGAAAACGTAAAACAAAACTGTCGAAATCGTAAAAAACGGACGAAAACTTAAAAAACGAGCGAAAACGTAAAAAAACGGGTGAAAACCTAAAAAACTGTCGAAATCGTAAAAAATGGACCAAAACGTAAAAAACAGACGAAAACGTAAAAAAAACTGTCGAAATCGTAAAAAACGGACGAAAACGTAAAAAAACGGACGAAAACGTAAAAAAAACAGGCGAAAACGTAAAAAACGGACGAAAACGTAAAAAACGGACGAAAACGTAAAAATACGAGCGAAAACGTAAAAAACTATCGAAATCGTAAAAAAAGTACGAAAACGTAAAAAAAGTCTGTAAGCGTACATAAACATCAAAAAACTTATAAAAACGTACTAAAACGTATAAAACGGAGGAAATAAGGGGGAAAATAGATCCGGGTGTCATAAAAGGAAAATGGGGAAAACAAAATAAAAATGTTTTCTAGTTTTGTGTATAGAAGGAGAAAATAGGGATTTTGTGTTTTGTAGAGAATTTTGTTGGAAAATGACGATTTGAACGCGATCTCTGTTTTCCTTGTTTTCCACAAAACATTTTGTGAAAAACAAATGTGTTTTCCCCTAACTAAACGCAGCCTAGATGTTTTAAGTTTTTAACCAATGTTTTATAACATCGTATATTTTATTGCTTAATTCTTTAAAATCTTTTTTGGATACCTAGTCCGCCGGACCTATATTACAACATGTTACATGTCTTATATTGTGATACCTAGTCCAGTAAATTGTTTACGACATCTAGTTTGATAATTAAATGATAGATTTGGTACACTTGATATATTTTGTTAAAAAGTTTATGCCTTGCCTCCATTCTCTTCTATACCAATGCATAAGAATCATGTTACTTATGAAGCAAGTAATAATCACATCTTCATGCATGGGGTCCTACTTACTAAACAAGCAAAGAATGAAGAAAAGAACATCAACCATAATGCTACTGTCTGCTTGCTCATATTCTTATACTAAACAACCCTTCTTAAGCCTTTCTGAACCTAGGATTTCACAAGACAAAACACATCCAAACACGAAATGATTCGATTAAGAAATCGCCAAACGAACCATGTACCCATTCCTAGTAGTCCAACTCTACAACGAGACGACTACGAGCTGAAAAACACAAATCCGCATCTTGGTGGTGAAAGATTGACAAGTACTTATGATCTTGTTGAGCAAACTTACCACCTTTATGTTCGAGTTGTGAAGGCTAAAGAACTTCCTGTTACCGCTGACCCGTATGTTGAAGTCAGACTTGGCAACTATAGAGGTCGAACAAGGCATTTTGAGAAGAAAATGCACCCGGAGTGGAACCAGGTGTTTGCATTCTCAAAAGATCGAGTTCAATCATCGACCTTAGAAGTTTATGTCAAAGATAAAGAGATGTTTGGACGAGATGACTTTCTTGGAAGAGTTATCTTTGATTTGAATGAGGTTCCAACAAGGGTTCCGCCAGATAGTCCACTAGCGGCACAATGGTACCGTTTGGATGACCGACGCGGACATGGGGAGATAATGCTTGCTGTTTGGATGGGGACACAGGCTGACGAAGCCTTTCCTGATGCGTGGCATTCTGATGCCTCGTTTGCACATGGAGACGGTGTTTTTAATGTTAGATCCAAAGTTTATGTATCACCTAAACTTTGGTATCTTCGAGTGAATGTTATAGAAGCTCAAGATGTCATCCCGAATGACAGGACACGTGCTCCAGAGGTTTCAGTGAAGGCGGTAGTCGGAAACCAAGTGTTGAGAACAAAGGTAAGTACCGTGAGGACGATGAATCCTTTATGGAATGAAGATTTCATGTTTGTTGCTGCTGAGCCATTTGAAGACCACTTGGTTATAACCATTGAGGACCGAGTTCACTCTTCTAGAGATGAGGTTCTTGGGACATTGACTCTTCCATTGACCGTGTTTGAGAAGCGGCTTGACCATCGACCGGTCCATTCTCGATGGTTTAATCTCGAGAGGTATGGGCATGGAGTCGGTGATATGAAGTTCTCAAGTCGAGTGCATATACGTGTGTGCTTAGAAGGTGGATACCATGTTCTTGATGAATCGACGTTGTATATAAGTGACCAACAGCCAACGGCTAGACAACTATGGAAGCAGCCGTGTGGGATTCTTGAAGTCGGGATTTTGGGGGCGCAAGGGTTGCTTCCCATGAAGATGAATGACGGGCGGGGTTCCACTGATGCTTACTGTGTGGCGAAGTATGGACAAAAGTGGGTGCGAACGCGAACAATTCTCGACACTCTTAGTCCGAAATGGAACGAGCAATACACTTGGGAAGTTTATGATCCGTGCACAGTTATCACCATGGGCGTTTTCGATAATTGTCACTTGGGAGCTGAGAAACCAGGTATGCAAAGTGGTAAAAATGGGGCAGGTTTCTTTTTCGGTTAATCTTTTACCTGTATGACTTCAGATAAAACTGTAGAAAATAACGAGTTGAATTGTCAACTCTACAGGTACGGGCCGAGATTTGAGGATAGGGAAGGTGAGGATTCGGTTATCGACTCTTGAAGCTCATAGGATATACACACATTCATACCCACTACTCGTATTACACCCCTCAGGTGTGAAGAAAATGGGTGAACTTCAACTCGCGGTTCGGTTCACCACACTATCAGTAGCCAACATGGTCTACATCTACGGCCGCCCTTTGTTGCCGAAGATGCATTACCTAAACCCGCTCACAGTCAACCAAGTCGAATCTTTAAGGTACCAAGCCATGAATATTGTGGCAACACGGTTAGGCCGTGCTGAACCGCCTCTTCGAAAAGAAGTAGTGGAGTACATGTTAGATGTTGATTCTCATATGTGGAGCATGAGAAGAAGCAAAGCCAACTTCTTTAGGATCATGTCATTGCTTTCAGGTCTGTTTTCTGTGAGCCGGTGGTTCAACAATGTTCAAGAATGGAAGAACCCGGTGACCACAGTCCTCGTTCATATCTTGTTTTTGATCTTGTTATGGTATCCTGAGCTCATACTTCCTACTATTTGTCTCTACATGTTCTTGATTGGTCTATGGAACTATAGATTTAGAGCTAGACACCCACCTCATATGGACCCAAAACTTTCATGGGCCGAAGCAGTGCACCCCGATGAACTCGATGAAGAGTTTGACACTTTCCCGACTTCAAGACCACATGACATCGTCCGGATGAGGTATGACCGTATTCGAAGCATTGCTGGAAGGATTCAGACTGTAGTGGGAGATTTGGCTACACAAGGAGAGAGGGTTGGGTCGTTACTTAGCTGGAGAGACCCTCGAGCTACTAGTCTATTTATTGTTTTTAGCCTTTGTTCGGCAGTGGTTCTTTACGTGACTCCTTTTAGGGTTGTGGCACTAGTTGGGGGTTTGTATGCGCTACGACACCCTAAGTTTAGAAGCAAGTTGCCTGCAGTTCATAGCAACTTCTTTAAGAGGCTGCCTGCTAAATCGGATAGCTTACTCTAACTTAGCATCAAATTGTCAACTACAAAATGTTTCCTCATTATGGTCTTCTAGCACGTTCAGCTACTATGTAATGTTTCCAATACTTCAATAAATGAATGTTTTTTAATCTTTTAAGCATACCAGAATGTTGTTTTAATTTTTAGACATAATAATTAAGCAGATACGATAAGCGCAAAAGAAACCCACAAAGGAGCACAATATATCGAAGATGCAGAATGTATAGATTCCAAAACTCAGTAGCAGGGGATTCATAATATAAAATAAAGAAATTCGACTCTTGATCAGCATCAAAAACAGAAAAGATGCAGCCTCTAAATCTAGAGTTGGCACAAACATAACTGAGGAAACAAAATTACTTCAGACGATTAATCTAAAACACGAGCTCATGGGGTTTCATGCCCGCCTTGAGTGAAAATCTTGCACCCAAATAGCTTTTGAGGTCAGGAACAGCCTCAATCGATTTTATCAATGCTGCATCAACAGACTTCTGGTCATCCTTCTTATCCTGTGGGAGGGTATTCTTTTCCTGCATGTGCGTCAAAAGAAAGTTAAGAGAAGTGAAACGAGCATGAACACTATTGAATTATATTAGAGTAAGCACCTCTTTCTCAGCTTCAAAGAACTCTCCCTCGGATTTTGTCTTCTTCTTTTCAACTTTCTTTCCAAAGTACTTGTCATCAAATTTCTCTGCGTCTATTCCAGAAATGTCGACCTTGGTTGATGTGGCAATCACGTATGATTGATTCACCCTCCTCAAAGGAACACCGTTGATCTTAAAAGGGCCTAAGTAATAAAAAACAGGTTAAAGATATGGAAACACTATTACAATATCGGTTTTCAAAACAATCTATCGCCAATCAAAACCTACTCAAAAGCAAGACAAAACTGCATATAATTTAAGTGTGACACCCATTATGTTTGCTAATTTACTTTTAAACATTTCAGCTACAAAACTATTGCACTTCGTAATTATATTAACACTTTGAAATAAAAAAAAACACAAAACAATGCCATGTTCGTATATCATATGCCATGTTGTAGTACAGAAATATCTCAAGTAGCTTAGCGGCTAGCTTCATCTCTGTTACTAGTTTACATAAAGAGATGTCACATTACAACAACCTAACAATATTAAAATGGGAACACAAGAAAAAAAAAACAAAAAAAGACAAGCCGCAGTGCTTTTACCAGAGCTAGATCGTGACCAACAACAATCCTGAAACGTTGTATGATGCTTCAAGAAAATCAACCACTTTTACCATGAACCTTCCTTGCAAGTTATTCTCCATAGATTCAGCTCTCGGGTGTTCCAGGAGTCAGTAAGTAGTTTTGCTGGCTCGGTAAATTCCCCCCTGAACATTTATAACAATAAGGGTTCAAACACGACGCCCAAACCGATAATTCAATACTCGTACCTTATAATTTGCTCTTATACATAATTCATAAATAGGATACAATACATCTAATACACGGCAATGAGCTTGGTTTGGGTCTTTGGCCCTCCTCTTGTGGTTTGTTGACATGGGGTCTTTCCCGCATTCATTGTGAAATCTTAAGCTGGATAGTGCTTCTGGTTCGGCTGATTCAATACTCGTACCAAATAATTTGTATACATAACATAAATAGGATACAATACATCAATACACGCACCTGAGCTTGGTGGGTCTGGCCTTGCGTTTGTTGACAAGGGGCTTCTTGACATCATCAGCTGGATAGAACTTTGGTGGCTTCACGGCTGGAGCAGCATCAGCAACTTTCTTCTCATGCTTAGGGAAAGCACCACCGTTCTTGGCCTTGATGGCCCAAAGACCCCTCTTGTGGTACATCTTTGAACGCGAGTACTTACCCACACCTCTGATCAAATCAGGGTTCCTGCACACATGTGGTTTTCTTTGTTGTGGTGCCATTGATTCTTACCTGATATACCTGCAAATGCATTAAGACAATATATCATTCCCAAAATCATAAACAAACTACAAAAAATGAGTCAAATTAACAAACTTCTTTGGGTATGCATTAAAAGTGACAAATCTCGTTAATTTCTACATTTAAAACGTGACCAATCTACTAAGGCTCCACAATTTTTTTGGGGGTTAAAGGGTTTATAAGGCTCCACATTTTAATCAAAACATTCAGGGAACTACATGGATATTTAAGATTGCATATTTTAAAGGCTTATTACATACTGTAATAAAAAAAACCAATGCTTATGGCTTATAAAAATTACTAAATAACGCTTTACCCAAAAAAAAAAAAAAACTTACTAAATAAGCAAATTTAGATAAACACACAATATCGCTAACTTTTCAAGTGCTGATATACTTTAACCATTAGCTGAAAATATGCAGCCCAAAACACCTTTTTAAATCCCCTCTCCAATTTTAACGCGTAAACAAAAGATAACAATTTTTTGTCTAACTACATCTTATTAAACCAAGGTTTTCTTAAATGTATGTCGAATACCATAGATGAGAGTGTTTGGGATTACATTTTCAAGAAACATATCTTAACCGAAATAATCACTTTCTTCAAAACACAACCCAAACACCAACTATATTCATTTACTAATATAAATTTTTATAAATAAATAGCAGCACATCTTTTCTACTAAAACAATCACATTTTAACCCAACTTAATAGCTTCATATCATCAAACAAGAGATTACTTGATAAGCAAATCAATACTGAAAGAAAGTAAATAACTTGATAAGCCATAATAAAATGAACCCATTATACATAATGCTATAAAAAAACAAAACCCATAAACAAATGAAGAAAATAAAGAGTTAAATTAATTACTTAGTGAAAATGTGTGTGATGAAGAACAGCAGCAGCGGTGACGGCTCAAAGAAAAACTGAAACCCTAAAATATACTCATGTTTATAAGTAAGGTGTGTCAAGGCTAATATTGTCATAACACCCCCCTTTATTTTTCGTTTTTCTGTTTTTCTTTCTTTTAAGTTTTAACGGGTATTTCAGGTCACGCTTCGTTGCGCGGTGTTGGACCTTATGTTGTTTTAGACACATGAGCAAATGTTTAGCGTAGATAAGTAGTGTATTCAGGGGGCGGAGCCAGGATTTTTAGTTAATAGAGCCCGGTTGTGATTAATGCAATACGTTATAGTGATAGGGGGCAAAGGTAAAAAAATTAGTAGAATAGCGACTTGTAATATAAGTAACTAATGATTGAAGCAAGTTTATTAGGGGTGGCTCAGCATCCACTAGTCACCCTACTAGCTCCGCCCCTGAGTGTATTAGATGTTTTAGTTCACATGTACATTATAGTGTTTGCTGGATATCATGTCTTTTCAAAATAACATGAATGTCTACTTGGTTGTTTACAAAAGCTTGCACATTGTTGTCCTTGGCTTATACTTAAAATCCTGGCTATTTTTCTAACCATAACACAAACTATATTCACATTTTTATTTATTTTGTTATACTAGCTAAGATTAGATAGGTTGTTCATACATAACTGTTTAAAACAAAGTTAACTATAATTCTTTTACAGAATTCCGCTTTTTCAATTTAGAGACTTTTCTTTATCTTGGCGACTTGGCCCAACAGTAATGGAAAAAG
>BQNB010178371.1:2500-12876 GCA_026074375.1 Tanacetum coccineum
ACTAGTTCCTTCACCTGAGCCTCCACTACCTGGTTGTCTTCTGCTCATCTTCTTACTTTCTTTAAGGGCTTGTATAATGTCTGCAGCTTCTTGTTCTTCTAGAGTAAGAGACAGAACACCTTTAAGCTTAGCCTTTGAAGTGTCGGGTTTAGACTTTGGAGTACTCGGAGTGTCTTGAATGACAACACTCTTAGCACTTCTGCCACTAGACTTCTTCTTAGCTGATTCAGATACAGATTCAGTCACTATCCTGGCATGTGTATCATGGACTTTCCTTGCTGCTTCTACTTTTTCAGCTTTAGTTTGGCTGATTGACTTAGCTAACTCCAAAGTAGCATCAAGATCATCAGAAATAATGTTGTCATCATCAGATAGTGTGACTTTCTTCTTGACTCTTCTTTTGCTAGAGGTCTTTCTCTAGCTGGTTCAGGGTCAGACTCTTTAAACACTTTGATTTCTTCAACAAGTGTATCAACAATCTTCTTCCCTTATGACCACTTACCTTTGCTTTTCTTAGGTGAAATCTGATGAGTGGAATATTTGATGAACATCTGGTATGATTTTGAACGCTTGATCGCATCACTTAGCATCAAATTAGGAATAACATGTCCATATTACTAGTAGTCTTCACCAATTTTGATAAACTTTAATCGGCTTACAATACCATCATCTTTGATTATATGATAGTGCTTATGATTAAGATTGGTGAGAGACTTGTGTTGTTTTAGGAAGTGGTTGATGATGATTTTGGTGAATCAGGATACGACATATTCTCACGCCTTGATCTCTTTTCTTTCTTGTGATTAATGTGATAGGCAATATCTTCCCAGATCAATACAGGATAGTCGACACTTGCTCTATTGAACTTTCCTTACTGAATATCAATTCTAGACTTCTTAATTTTGTTGTTGCTCATAGTCTTTCCAGAAAGGAACTTATTGAATATGGCTGCAAGAGTTCTCCATGGCTGGTGCATGTGATCCACAAACATATTAGTGTACCTGTTCAGTAGACCCTTATAGCCAAGATTAATGAGAAAGGTGAGAGTTGTATCATCATTTGGAACATCTGTGAAGTCTACACCTTCTACTCTTGGACAAATATCAAGAATTATCCTGAAGACTTCGGCATTGACAATACACTTCTTGTTGGCTAAGAGGAATTCATAAAAATCAGAATATTTAACCTTCTTGATGGTGTACCAGAATTGCTGCATAAAGATTTCTAGGACATCCGCAGAGATAGTGAAAGCTTTCAAGCATATGGAATTCTTGATCGTGTCGATGACCACCTGAAGTGTCTCTTCCTTTAGTGGTATAGTGGTTTCCAATATGATATTTGTGGAGCTGATCTTGACTCTCTCAGCTGATGGAACCCACTGTTCATCACGGGCAGCAACTTGTTATGTCTCTTGAGGATTCATGATTCTGCTTAAGAATTAACTAATACAGTTTATATATACAACATATATATTTTACTGTTTAAGTCGGTTATCCTTTGATGATTTGATTGATCTATGATTAGGTTTCATGCAAACATGACAGAATTACTACACTCTAAGAATAAGTTAACTAAGGTTAATTGTCAAAAGTCAACAGATAAAGTTAACAAGGCATTCCAAGGAAACTTAGGACACACATTTAATTAGAGAGAAGCAAATGAACATACAAGAAAAGCAAGTTATGATGCATGACACTAAGTATTCCACAAATTTAAAAATTTTGGGCAGAGTTTCTTTTTGTATTTTGTCATATTTCACTTTGATGTGTACTTGACATGTTACGCTTAAAAACTATATTACATATTTGGCTTGGACAAGTAGAAACATGTTTTGCTCAAATAAACTCAAACATGTTTCGCTTGAAATCGATGTTTGCTTCAAACCACAATTACATATTCGCTTCACTTAGCCAGAACATGTATACGCTTCAACTGAAACAATTCTTAACTTAGATTTTACTACTTAAAAGACCTACAAGCACTACTAGAAATCATCACAAATCAACAATAGCATCACAAAATCAATTACCACAAAGTTAAACAACATTTTGAGCATGAAATTCAAAATTCAAGTACACAATAGGAGGAAATCCATTCCAAGCATATTAAGAACCATTTAGAACACATACAATGCACTTAGGGGCCTTCATTAGTTTGCCAAACACTCCTAACACATCACACGAGTCCATTTTTATACCATTTCTTGATCAAATGTGCACCCAAAAATCAATAGTTTCCACTTAAACAAGATTAAAGGAAGCATATTAGGCTTGAACTAGCATAAAGAGACTCCTTAGAAGTATTTAAACACAAAACCCACAACCTATTCACCGGCAGTATCATTTTTCGCTTTATTCTTCAATCAAAAATCATCGTTATACACTTAAATGATCTAAGGGTACATTCCAAAATCGTATTTCACGTATATCTAAAACAACGCACCACTAATGACCAAAACGCCCTCAATCAATTAGACCTAAACCTCAACTTTTAATTAACGAACCCTAATTCGTTTTTTTCGAACTTATACAGAGAGTAAACAAGGGAGTTTTATTCTAAACTAACTTACACCTAGATGATAAGGTTAATGGAATCAACAATGGGTAGATTGTGAATCTTTGACACTTGAGACAACACGTTTTGATTTTTGAGATTGAATTGAGAACGACAATGTTCGTAGATCGACATTTGTGTGAATGGTTTTGTGAAAAGTAAGTGAAATGTGTTTGAAACTCATATTAACAAGTTTATGTTTCAACTTGGCATGATTGGTCCTTGTGGTTTTATGTCATTTCTATTTTCTATTTAAACCTTTGACTCAGCCTAAAATTCTTTTAGAAATGACATAAATTAAACCTTAAAGTTTATTGCAAGGATTCCTTCTAAGCCATACATTTTGCCATTTAGTCCTTAAAGATTAACTTTAATAACATTATTTAAGACCTAATTGAGTTACATTTACTATTAACTCCCTCTTTGATCTTGATTATCCCGTTATTGAAAAACCCTTTTACCATTATTATTCCATGTTGACTTTTCTGAAGGATCATTTTTTTTTGGTGTCATTGTTTGCTTGATTGTTTGGTAAGTTTTTTTGTAACGAAAGTCCATCGTTATTCGCTCCCACTTCCACATAGAAATCATCTGTTCTTTGTACCAAGTAAGCAAGATCTGAGGATTTGGACAATATAGCTTTGCTCTAGAGCATGATGATAACATTTTGCCAACATATCGTCAGGTAAAATGATTGCCTCATGTGGTAGGACCACCAATAGAGGTTTCATTAGATCCTAGAACATCACTTGTTCAGAACCTGAGGGTGAATGGAAAGACTTTGATATATGACTACGAGTAGCATGATCAAAGTCTCTACAGATTACCAAAGAGTGGTAAACGGCTTCTTCGGTTTGTTAATACAACTAGTTCCATCAGGATGTATTTCGAATGGCTTTGTCCAATCCTCGAATTTCTTCGCCTTCCATGTGTTTCTTCCTTGAGTGCATCATTTTGAACATGGAGGATTTTGTCTATGGTAATTTTATAGAGATGAAAATTATGTCATAAATAATATCTAAATTGGAGTGGTTTGATTGTTCCTTACCGGCTTTTAGGCGATTTGCGAACAACATAGCCATTCTAGGATGGTAGCGAATTCACAATCGTAATCCGCAAACCAATTCTAACCAACGGCGTTGTCTCATGTTCAACTCTTTCTGATTAAGAATATGTTGAAGACTTTTGTGATCGGTGAAAACCATACACTTTGGGCCATAAAGATAGTGACTTACCAGATTTTAAGAGCGACACTACTGCTCCAATTCGAGATCAAGAGTGTAAGTTTCTTCTTCCTACGGCTTAAGCATGACCTTGGAGTCTTCGCCTCCAGGATACTGTCTTTTTTTTATACAGGGTTAATTCAGTCAAAGACTTTGCAATCATTTGAGAATCTTTGATAAATCTTCGATAATTGACGTAAATCTATTGGTTGTAGTAGAGTTTTCCCCAATATTTTAACTGCTTTAATCTTGGCGGGGTCAATCATGAAAAAAAGTCCTTGACTATCAATTAAGTGCCACAAGAATATTGCACGATACTGATTCCAATTATCTACATTTGTGGGAGAATTGAGGCATCACAACTTCCCTCTTTCATGAGTTATTCCAAGTATATATTCTTAGATGATTTAGCGTGCTCTTTCTTTTTGTTAAGACAGAGTAGATGAGAATATCATCAATGTACACTATCACACATTTGTCCAAGTATGGTACACAATACGGGTCATGATATTCCATGAATAAAGCAGGTGCTAGTTTGTTACTAACCAAATTAGCATCACTTTGAAATTTATAGTTGTCTGATCTGTTTTGACTGCAGTTTTAAGGAATAATTCTTATATCCCTGACTCTCATAGATGTATATCCTAAGTCTTAAGTCAAACTTCCGAGTAGACACTTCAAACCTGAAGTTGGTCGAATAAACTCATCATCCTGGTAAAGGTTACGATTCTTTTACTATAAACACTTTAAACTCTCGGTAATCGATACACATTCTGAAAGATCCGTCTTTTCTTTTTGCCCAAATAGAAACAGGAGCTTCCCCATCTTGGTGTGATCTATTCCTTATACTAACTACGAGCTAAGACTTGTTACAACTTTGGAAGTGACCGACACTTTTCGTGTTTCCAACAAGTTGGTTAGATAGTTCCTGCATTTCTAAAGGAGCTAATCTATAAGGTGCTCGGGCTACAGGTGTCACTCCTGGAATTAGATCGATTTGGAATTCTACTTGGCGAATGAGAGGAAGGCCAGGTAGATTTTCAGGAAAAACTTTTAGGAACTCTCTGACTACTGGGATATCTTTTAGTCTTTTCTCGTCTGACTTCTTCTCCATTACTTGGGCTACGAAAACTTGACATCCCCTGGATATATACCTTTCGGTTTTTATACAGGATATGAGGCTTAGTCGAGTTTTACTTTGATCACCTCGGATGATTAAAGTTTCACCTTTGATTGGGATGTGGATGACTTTCTCATCACAAATAATTCTAGCATGATACTTGGATAACCAATCCATACCAATGACGACGTCGAAACTACCGAGTTTGATCGGCATAAGATCAATTTCGGAAGGTTGGTTTAACAAGGTCAGAGTGCAACCCTGGGTAAATATAGAATTATGATTTTGAGTTGGGTAAATATGGCATTTTGTAGTTTATAGTGGGTATCTATGAAATTAACCCCCTAAGTTTCAATGATAGTCACCAATGTTTACTTTTATATGTTACTGAATTTCTTAACTTTTTATATGAGGGGATGGCGTGTAAGAAAATGTGGTCAAACACTCTTTGTGGAACAGTTTAGAGTGGTTGTGGATATATATGGTCTTGCTATATATATCTTTTCATTGTCAGTTTTGTATTGTTTTATTAAAATCATATGAAAGATCAAATCACAAATAAGATTGCTTTTGTATTAACGTGTTTAGTCAAGGAATACGCATCATTGTTTGACTGTTTGGTTAATGTCTATATATCTGATAAGACAAAGCCTCCTAAAGCTTGTTGCTTTACTAAAAATTAAGCCATATTAGCACTTACAAATTTTGTCACCTCGTTAGAAAAATAACTGTCATCGGGTATAACGGGGCTTCTAAGACTAAAGAAAGCCTAATGACCCAGGAACAAAGAAAGCCTAATGGCCCAGGAACAATCAAACCTAAACCCTAATGTTAGCAGTATAAGCCTAATGTTAGCAGGAACAAAAATCATAAAAATAATGTCAGACCACATTCCATTCGAGATTCAGTCAGAAATCATCAAAAGGCTTCCAACTAAATCAATTGTTCAATTTAGGTCAGTTTCTAAACTATGGAAGTCTCTTATCGATAGCACTGAATTTATAACTAGTTATCACACTTGTAAAACCCAACCACAGCACCATCTATTTATTACATATAAGTTAGCAAAACAACTCAACTATGTTTCGATTGCGGACGATGATACTTTTCCTAACCACAACTCTTCCCTAACCGTCCCCCAGCCTGTTCGCCTACTTAAATACATATTCTCAGTCAATTCAGTCAACGGGTTGTTATGTTTTTACGGTGCGCACCAACATGTTTTCAGCGAGAGGATGGTTGTCCTTTGGAATCCTTCTGTTCGGAAAACGGTTTGTATTCCTATATCTAATCAATTGCGTCCACCGAATGGACATACTTATTTTGGTTTTGGGGTTTGTCCCATCACTAGTGACCCTAAGCTTGTTAGCATCAATACTATTGGTCATCTGACTGTGCTCAATTAGGTGGTAGAGGTTTTTACGTTAAGTGCACGTGTTTGGAAAAGTGTGTCTAACATTCCACCCTATTTTATAACTTGTCGTTTGACATGTGATTGCGTTTTTGCTGAGGGGGTTATTTATTGGTGTGCTTATGATACTACTAAAGGAATTATGTCTAATTTTCTCATTTCGTTTGATTTGATGAGTCATGAGTTTAGTCAAGTATCTCTTCCAGGTTGGTTAGTACGCATGAATAAATTCAAGATCTCCAAGGTCTATGAATCACTTGGTTTTCTTGAGTATTATACCCAAGACAAGACAAGGTTTTGTGATGTATGGATAATGAAGGACAAGTCATTTACTAAGATATTGAGTATTAAGGCACCAAATAGTTGGGTGCTTTATAGAGTATTAGAGTTAAGACACAACGGTGAAGCTATAATTGAAACTATTGATCATAGAAACTCATCGTCACTTGAAGTTTATAAACCATCTTCAGGACGGACCAATGGTCTTGGGATTAATGGAATTTTTGACTCCCTTTCAGTGAATTCGTTCATGGAAACGCTACTCTTACTTGATGAGCCAAATTCTATCATTCATTGACGACAATGACAAGGTATAGAGATCAAAGAGTAGCTACATGTCCAACTATAAAGTCTTCCTTTTGAAAGTTCAGCTGTTATATAATATTGTTATATAACACAAATAACAATATTTATGGTCAAAGTTAAACAAGAAAGACTTAAAAAAAGTCAAAGTGGACACTTATTATGAGACGGATGGAGTAAAAAGCTAGATGCATTTTATCGCCCGTTTGATTGCACTTAAGTGATTA
The DNA here is from genome assembly GCA_026074375.1 of Tanacetum coccineum. Classification (NCBI taxonomy): domain Eukaryota; kingdom Viridiplantae; phylum Streptophyta; class Magnoliopsida; order Asterales; family Asteraceae; genus Tanacetum; species Tanacetum coccineum. Next base: position 9,617 of record BQNB010178371.1, read on the forward strand.
TGCGGTTGGTTGAATTTGGATGGCGAGGGTTCCTTCTTCTTCGATAGTTTGGATTTTCAGTTGCAAGTCCAGGGTCATTTTAGTTTTAGGGTTGCTTGAGTCGGATATAGCGTTTGTGTCAATGTGGTTGTAATTCCTAGAATCTTTGCTAGTTTTTAATTATCTATAAAATTGCCTTAATTAAAGCGAAATGCATTTTATATAAATTGATATTTACTTTTTAATTATCTATTGTAAATTAGAGTGACCTCCCTTAGGGGGAGATTGTTAGAAACACATAAAAGTGTCGGTCACTTCCAAGTTGTATCAGGTTTTAGCTCGTAGTTAGTATAATGATTAGATTAGTAATCTAGTCCAGTCCAAGGCCTATGAGAGGCCCATCATAGCCCATGGCCGGCCGTTCATGTAATATATAAACCCTCTCCTAGCTTTGGAGAGGGTTGGTTGTTCCATTTTGTAACATTTCATCATAATATACTTCATCCATTTTCTATCCATTCTATCTCTAACATCACAACCCACATCTCACTCTTGTTCTTGGTTTGATCATAAGATTACTAACATCACAACCCACATCTCACTCTTGTTCTTGGTTTGATCATAAGATTACTACAATTCTTCATATTGTCTGAAGGCAGGAACGAATTCTCGTTGGTAAATAGTCGTAGTTGTAACATATGTATCAAATTAGTTCTAGTTGTACCAGATTTCTAGCAAGCAGATTGTTGTTGAACGGGTCAATTTTTTACCCAACGGTTCACAGATAGTCTTCATTCACAACCACAGATGCCCCACCTCCACCATCCTCTAATAACTCTGATGATTATCCATCCAATAACTTTGATGATTATCCATCTAATAACTATCAACAACATCCTTCTGATAATCCAACATACAATCAAATTTATCACCATCCATTCTCTTACCCACAAGAACCTCAAAATCATTTTTCCTAAAATTACCAATATGCATCACATAATTACCCCATTTTTTGATCTTACCCTCGTTTTTCTAAAACTAGCCTTCCAGCATCGCCACCACCACCACCAGCTCATTACCTCTCGTCTTATTACCAAGGTTTTGAACAACCCTACTCTCTTCTGTTACTAGACCAACAGATTATCCATCTGCGGTTTTTAATGTGAAACGATATTTTTGAGATTCATGATAATGCAGCCAATAGCTGGTTTAGTCTATATATTCCTACATATTCTATTATTATGTGGTTCTTCCTGATAATGCAGCCAATAGCTGGCCTTTGGTCTCTAATCTTCTGCAAAGCAGTCCTATGTTACAAAGCTTTCTCATTGGTGCTTTGATGTATTGTCTAAAGCAGGAACGAATTCTCGTTGGTAATTAGTCGTAGTTGTAACATATGGGTCAACTTAGTTCAAGTTGTACCGGATTTCCTGCAAGCAGATGGTTATTGAACAGGTCAATTGTTTACCCTGTTTGACCTATGGCTGTCTTGAGGTTCAATTTGGAAAGGTTTGTTACAGATATTGAGTTATAGCTCTAAAATATTACAGAATCCAAAATAATCAGGAAATTAAGAGCATTGAGAGGGTTGAAGTCAGTTATGTGCCTATAGTTCATTTATACAAACAAACACCTTGTATGTGCACAACTGATGCACTAATCCTAACCATGAACACATGAAACAGGCAAATATACAAGCAAAAATATGGAGTAAAAAAGCTACCTAAGGAAAAGGGCTTCCCAAACAATTGTGTAAAAACCACTTTTGCTCACAAGCCATACAAAAAATTTTGAAGCTTCGTTATGATAAGCAAAATGATACTTGTCGCGGAGTGTACATCAGTAGATATTCTTCATCACAAAAACATATCTAGTGGCTTGTTGGCAGAAGCCCTTCTTGATTCCTGCAATTTATTATCAACTAAAACGTTAAATATTCTGCTAGTAATTGTTGAATATCCTATCCATTGACCTATCTTCATCATTTTATCAATGGAGCTCTGTAGTTCATCACTTCACTTAAAACCCTTGTCAACCACCCCTTCAGTTTCTTCAATCTCACTCTCAAACTCATTTAAACTCACCAAAAGATTGAACACACTCACAGTTTCACATAATTATTCATCTAGTCAACTAGTGTATTATACTAGAAGAAACTTGGCAATTGTTGCTAGAGCTGCGGCTCCTGCGGCTGTTTCGAATGACGTTAAGGAACCGTTGCCTGCGGAACATGTTGTTCAAGAGACACAAGAACCAAACTGCATGGTGAGATTGTCTTATCAGTCTGTTTTTATTATGAGCTAATGAATTATACCATTTTTTTGTATGCATTGTAGTAATTATTTGTAAAAAGTCCTTGGTGACATTAGTTATTTAGGTTTAGCGTAAAAGGCCAATGTGTCATTAGCAGTTTTGCCATTAGGTGGTCACGTTGAAATGTGTGATGTCGAGTTCAATTCCTGCTAGGTGCAAATAACTATGAAGTGGCCACGCTAACAACCTTAAAAGGGAGGGCTTTACCTGGTTTGAGTTTATGGGCGGTTGGTTCAAAGTTCAAACACGTGGATTAGTTTGGCCAAAAGGTCATTGATTGCAGTCTTACGTACCTATAAAATATATAATAAAAATACTACTTAGGTAAATTCCAACTATTCACCTTTAACTAAGGTAAAAAGTTTAAAACTTACAAAAATAATATATAAAATATATAATATACGTATGTTTCACCGGGTAAGTATGATCACCCGGGTCGTTTCCCCAATGACTAGTGAGATTGAAACCACGTTTTAGTTCGGATCCTGATTTGAATGGAACAAAGATATTTGATTTGGTAAGCTATGACTTCTAAATAATAATAAAAAACAACAATTAAAATGGATAATTAAAAACGATTAATCAATTAAACTAAAACGGGAAGCAAATAAGCAAGCCCACTTAATTTTACAGGATTTTTACATTTATTTAAATATTTGGATTCTATCCTGTTTTCTGTTAAAATCCTTCTTGAAAAACATTTTTTTTTGATTATTTTGAATTTTTTTTATGAATTAAAAACTAATGTAATCTAATTAAATCCTAAAAATTTAAAAATATGAAAATAATTGAAATTATATTTTTATAAAATAAAACTAGTAAAAAGAAAATTTTAGAAAAAAGAATTACTATTTTTGTCTTTTTAGATTTTTTAAATATGATTTTTTAAAGATTTAAACTAATTAAAAACTTAAAAATAATAAAAATAATGAAAATATTAATCCTAAAATTTTTATAAAAATTACACT
>BQNB010178373.1:0-12876 GCA_026074375.1 Tanacetum coccineum
TACTTAAATAAATCCAATGTATCAGTTTAAACGACTTTTTGTGTCGTTCTTATATTATCTTGTGTTATTGATCTGATAAGTAACACGCCCCGGATCCTTATTCCGCTGCGACCCATTTTGGGGGTGTTACATTAAGAGAGCCTGATTTTCTTACTTTTTGTGCAGGGCAATCCACAGCTAGAGTTACAGGAAAAATGAGTCATTGACAGTGGATGCTCTAGGCACATGACTGGAAACAAGTCCTACCTCTCTAATTATGAAGAAATTGATGGTGGATTTGTTGCCTTTGGTAGAAACTCTAAAGGAGGTAAGATTACTAGAAAAGGTAAAATCGGGACAGGAAAATTGGATTTTGAAGATGCGTACTTTGTTAAGGAACTTAAGTTTAACCTTTTTAGTGTCTCACAAATGTGTGACAAGAAGAACAATGTCCTTTTTACTGACACTGAATGTGTTGTTTTGTCTTCTGAGTTGAAGTTAACTGATGAAAATCATGTTTTGCTTAAAGTTTCTAGAAAGAATAACATGTACATTGTTGATTTAAGGAATGTTGTTCCTCAAGGAGGTCTAACTTGTCTCTTTGCAAAGGCCACGTTAGATGAGTCTAACCTTTAGCATAGGAGGCTGGGGCATATAAATTTCAAAACTGAAACAAACTTGTGAGAGGAAATCTTGTAAGAGGTTTACCTTCAAAGATTTTTGAAAATGATCATACATGTGTTGCTTGTCAGAAAGGAAAGCAACATAAAGCCTCTTGTAAGACCAAAACTATAAGCTTAATCATCCAACCTTTACAAATGTTACACATGGATTTATTTAGACCAACTTTTGTAAATAGTATAATGAAAAAGATGTACTGCCTAGTTGTCACATATGACTTTAGTAGATTTAGTTGGGTTTTCTTTTTAGCAACTAAGGATGAGACCAGTAGAATCCTTAAGGCTTTTATAACAGGAATAGAAAATCAAATAAATTACAGAGTCAAAATAATCAGATGTGATAATAGAACTGAATTTAAGAATAAGGAAACGAATCAGTTTTATGAGATGAAAGGGATTAAGAGAGAATTTAGTGTTGCTAGGACTCCATAACAAAATGGAGTAGCTGAAAGGAAAAATAAAATACTAATAGAGGTTGCTAGGACTATGCTAGCTGATTCAAAGTTACCTACTACCTTTTGGGCTAAAGCAGTTAATACTGCTTGTTATGTACAGAATAGAGTATTGGTAATTAAGCCTCACAACAAGACCCCTTATGAACTTCTTAATGGTAGACCACCAGTAATAAGCTTTATGAGACTATTTAGGTGTCCTGTTACTATTCTTAACACCTTAGATCATCTAGGTAAGTTTAATGGGAAGGCTGATGAGGGATTCTTAGTAATAAAGCATTTAGAGTATTTAACAATAGAACCAGGATAGTAGAGGAGACCTTGCACATTACTTTTCTTAAAAATAAACCTAATGTTGTAGGGAGTGGACCAGAATGGCATTTTGATATTGATACACTGACAAAATCTATGAATTATAAGCCAGCTGTTGTAGTGAATCAAACTAATGGTAATGTAGGTACCAAAGAAAGTATAGATGTAGGTTAAGCTGGGAAGAAGATAGTACCTAGTCAAGAGTATATACTGCTACCATTATGGACTCCTGATTCACCTATCTCTTCAAGTCTTAAGAGCTCAGATGATAAGGTTGCTAATGATGTTGAAAAGAAAACTACTGAGGATCCAACAAAAGAAGATGACAAGGATGATCAGGATTTAAGAGAATTTGAAAGGTTGATTGTTCAAGGGAAAGAAGCTAAAATTAACATTAACAGCACTAATAGTGTTTCTGCTGTTAGTTCTCCTATTAATACTGCTGGAACAAAAGATGCTGGTGTTAACAGCACTAACAATATTTATACTGCTAGTCCACTTGTTAACTTTGATTGGTTATCTTATTTTAATACTAATCCTCCAGATGATCCAAAGATGCCTAATTTGGAAGATACTGGCATATTTGGTGGTCCTTATGATGATGAAGACTTTGTTGTAGGAGGAGACATGAATAATTTAGAGTCTTCTATGCCAGTTAGTCCTATTGCAACAACAAGAGTTCACAAAGATCATCCAGTTGAACAAATTATTAGAGATCTACATTCAGCACCTCAAACAAGAAGGACGACTAAGAATTCTGAAGAACATGGTTTGATGAGTTTAATTTAAAAGCAAAGGAGAACAAACCACAAAGACTTTCAAAATTGTCTATTTGCTTGTTTTTTATCACAAGTAGAACCCAAGAAGGTGATTCAAGATTTGACAGATCCAAGCTGGATAGAAGAAATGCAGGATGAGCTTATACAGTTTAAATTGTAGAAGGTTTGGACTTTGGTTGATTTACCATAAGGCAAGAGGGCCATTGGGACAAAATGGGTCTACAGGAACAAGAAAGTTGAGAGAGGTATTGTTGTTAGAAACAAAGCAAGGCTGGTTGCACAGGGTTACACTCAAGAAGAGGGAATAGATTATGATGAGGTTTTTGCTCCAGTTGCTAGGATTGAAGCAATTAGGCTGGTCTTAGCCTATGCCTCATTCATAAACTTTGTTGTTTACCAGATGGATGTAAAGAGTGCATTTATGTCTGTCAACCTCCAGGGTTTGAAGATCCAGAGTTCCCTGACAGAGTTTATATGGTAGAAAAGGCAATATATGGTCTACATCAAGCTCCTAGAGCCTGGTATGAGACTTTGTCTACCTATTTATTGGAAAATAGATTTAAAAAAGGGACAATAGACAAGACTTTGTTCATTAAAAAGGTCAAAAGTGATATTCTACTAGTTCAAATATATGTAGATGATATCATTTTTGGATCTACTAAGAAGGAGTTATGCAATGAGTTTGAGAAATTGATGCACGATAAGTTCCAGATGAGTTCTATGGGTGAGCTTACTTTCTTCCTAGGATTGCAGGTGATGCAAAAGGAAGATGGGATTTTTATCAGCCAAGACAAGTAGGTGGATGAAATCTTGAAGAAGTTTGGTTTTTCAACTGTGAGGATAGCAAGTATACCCATGGAGACTTCAAAGCCATTGCTCAAGGATGTAGAAGTTTAAGATGTTGATGTTCACTTATATAGATCAATCATTGGATCATTGATGTATCTAACAACTTCTAGGCCTGATATAATGTTTGTTGTATGTGCTTGTGTAAGATTTCAAGTCACACCTAAAGTTTCACATCTTTATGCTGTGAAAAGAATCTTTAGATACTTAAAAGGTCAACCTAAATTGGGCCTTTGGTATCCTAAGGACTCACCATTTGACTTGGAATCTTATTTTGATAATGACTATGGTGATGCAAGTTTAGATAGGAAATCCACAATAGGCGGTTGTCAATTTCTTAGAAGTAGATTAATTTCATGGCAATGCAAGAAGCAAACTATAGTTGGTAACTCTACTACTAAAGCAGAGTATGTAGCTGCAGCTAATTGCTATGGTCAGGTGTTATGGATCCAAAATCAAATGCTAGATTATGGATACAACTTCATGAATACCAAGATTTTTATTGATAATGGAAGCACCATCTGTATAGTTAAGAATTTAGTATTTCACGCAAAGACTAAGCATATTGAAATTAGACATCACTTCATCAGGGATTCATATGAGAAGAGATTAATTCAAGTGATCAAGATTCACACTGATCATAATGTTGCAGACTTAGTCACAAAAGCACTTGATGTTAGTCGTTTTCAATTTTTGACTGCTAACATTGGAATGCTTAATCTCTGAGGTGTTGTTTGATTAGATTGAAATGGGTTGGACATACTACTTGGATAAAATTAGGGTTTATTCTAGTAACTCAAAAGTTAGTACTTCTAGCATGACTTAATGCTACTAGGCAAAAATTTAGTGCTGCCAGGCAAAATGTTAATGCTACTTGGCAAGTTAGTACTACTAGGTTACCGTTGGGATACAACTTCTGAGGGTGTCTTTGGTAAATTAGTTGGTTACTTCACCTATGGGTTTGCTTAATTCTCTATAAAACTATTTTTGTTCACAAATTAATCACTCTTAAACACTCTTACAATCTCAATTTATAAACCTTAATTCGATATCATCACCGACATTCACAATTCTCATCAATGGCGGACTTAACCTTTGCTGATTCTCACAATATGGTGGCATACTTGGAAAAATTAGAAGATAATGCTGATTTTGCAGAGACAGTTGATTTTCTTAATGCTAGTCCTATCAGGTATGCATTAACTGTAAGTTGAACTGTCTATGTGTCCTATATTAAGCAGTTTTGGTCTACTACAAAGATCAAAACAATCAATAATGAAACACAAATATGTGCCAAAGTTGATGCAAAGACTATAGTAATAACAAAATCTATGGGAGAGAATCTTCCACTTAATGACGAGGATCTTATACTTGTCTGACAAATACTGAGATTTTGAAAACCTTTATTGATCCGGGTATTGAAAAGCTTTCTGAAAAACTACTTTTTTATAAATCTTTCTTCTCCCCTCAATGGAAGTATCTCATTCAATACCATCTTACCATGTTTAAGTTCTAAAACAACTGCTTGGAATAGAAATATGGTACAAATTTGCATCTGCCGTATATGTTTGGCTAAGAAACAAAAGGTTTAATTTTCTAAATTGGTTTTTGATGGTATGTTGAGAAACTTGGACCCTAATTCTAAAAAGTTTTTAATGTATCCAAGGTTTTTACAACTGTTTTTGAACAATCAAATTGAAAATCTTACAGCAGTTTTTACAGATGAATATGATACACCTTCTCATATACTAAAAAGGTTTTCGCAAACATGAGAAGGAAAGGAACTGCTTTTAGACTATTCTTACTATATATTTGATATTTTATTATATTATATGTATTTTAAGGTGTAGTCTGAGCGGATCAACAACCCACTGAACCCCAACATACACCTACTACTGCTTCACCATGTCATGTAGAACCAATCCCTATTGTTGCATCATCATCACACCTAAAAGACCCAAAAACATTAGAAAACCAAAAGAAAGGCCGTTAAAATATCTCAGTCTAGTAGACCTACTACCCTTGTAGTAGATGAGACTGTCCATGAGGAGAGGGGAGATAGTGTGGAAAGGGCTGCCACTATTGCTACTTGCTTAGATGCAAAGCAGGGCAGTGGTAACATAAATAGGACCCAATCCACGATAATACCTAATGATCCTTTTCCTCAGGGAATTAGTTCAGGTGGTAGTCCTAGGCGCCAAGACACCATGGGGGACAGACCTGCTCAAACTAGGTTTGAGAGGTTGTCTAAACAGTCCAATGAACCACCTCTCTCAAGAGTTAACACACTTTGAAGTGGGGAGGACAATATGAAACTACATGAATTGATGGACCTTTGTACAAAAATGTCTGATAAAGTTCTTAACTTGGAGAATATAAAGAATGCTCAAGCTTTGTAAATTCAAAAGTTGAAGAAAAGAGTTAAGAAGCTAGAAAGTAAGAAGAAGTCAAGAACTCCACAACTCAAAAGGAGATTATTCAAGGCCAAGATAGAGTCTTCTGCTGAAAAGAGTTTGGGTGATCAGGAGGATGCATCCAAATAGGGGAGGAATAAAATTGATCAAGATGAAGGGATTTCATGGTTTCAAGAGGATTTAGAGACTCAGTGGAGGTATGGTCATGATATTGGAGTTAATATTGCTAGTACATCAATTACTACTGCCAGTATTAATATTACTACTGCTGAACCTGTTACTACTGCCAGTGCACCAATTACTACTGCTGGTGTATCTATTGGTACTGCTGAACCAAGTACTTCTCCAATAACAACAACAACAACAACTTTTATTGAAGATGAAGATCTCACAATTACTCAGACCCTTATGAAAATGAGAAGTGTGAAATCAAAAGAAAAATTAAAGGAAAAAGGAGTATCTAGTGAGACTGCTACAAGACTAGCAAGAGGAGTAATTATGACAGAAGCTAGTGAGACTGATACAAGACCAACTATGCCACCTCCACATATTGATCCAAAAGATAAAGGAAAAGGCATCATGCAAGAGCTAAGAAACCAGTAAAAGTGAAAGGCAAAGATCAAATTAGATATGATATTAATGTAGCTCAGAGACTTTAAGCAGAGTTAGATGAAGAAGCCAGGCTTAAAAGAGAAAGAGAAGAACAAGCTAGTAAAGCTGCAAACATTGCTGAATGGGATGATGTTTAAGCTATGATGGATGCAGACTATGAGTTAGCTGCAAAATTACAGGCAGAAGAGCAAAGAGAGGTATCCATTAAAGAAAGGTCAAATTTATTTATGGAACTCATGAATGAAAGAAAGAAACATTTTGAAAGACTTAGAGCGGAATAGCAGAGAAGAAAACCACTGACCAAAGCTCAGAAGAGGAATCAAATGTCTAATTATCTAAAGAACATGGCTGGATATACACTACAACAGTTGAGAGGTTATTCCTTTGATGAGTTCAAGACTTTGTTTGAAACAAAAATGAGGAAGGTAAACACTTTTGTTCTAATAGAGAGTGTAGTTGACAGAGCAGTTTCTGAGTTAGTAGCTGGAAGTTCAAAAAGGGCCGCAGAAGAAGAACTTGATCAAGAAAGTTCTAAGAGGCAAAAGACTGGTGAAAGCTCAGACCTAGCTGAAGAAATAAGGGATAAAGAAGCTGATGAACTGTCACAAGAAGAACTACAATAAATGATGATAATAGTTCCAGAGCAAGGGATGAATGTTGAAGCCTTACAAACTAAGTATCCAATAATTAACTGGGAGATTTACACTGAAGGCACTAGGAAGTACTGGAAGATCATCAGAGTTGGAAATCATACGGAGGTACATTAATTCTTTGATAATATGCTGAAAGCCTTTGACAAGGATGACTTAGTGATGTTGTGGAGTCTGGTTAAGGAGAAGTTTAATTCAACAGAACAAACAGATGACAAAGAAAGAGAGATATGGGTTGAGTTGAAGAGATTATTTAAACCAAATATAGATGACGAGTTATGGAAGCTTTAAAAGCATATTCATGATTTAACTTGGAAGCTATATGATTCATGTGGAGTGCATCATGTGTCTACAGAGAAGGGAATAGACATCTACATGTTGGTAAAGAAGGGGTATCCATTGTCAATAGGAACTCTTACATTGATGTTGGTAGCAAAGCTCTTGGTGGATCAAGATAATGAGATGTACAGAGAACTTCTTAGAAAGATATTCATGCAGGTTGAAAGACCAAGAAGATGAAGTGTTTAGAAGAATCTTCTCATATTTACAAGGTCATAGCTTAAGAAGTAGAAGAGTGTTTAAATACATCCTCTTGATGAAGATAAAGCTTTTAATAAAGAAACTTGAAGACTCAGAAGTTGAACATCATGTTTAAGGGAGGATTGTTGGGATTAAAAGGCTTCTTAGTGTTGTTGAAGTTAATGCTGCTAGTTATGATTATTACTGCTGCTGGTTATGTTTCTACTGCTGGTAAAGACTGCTGGAATACACTAAGTTATTAATGTTGTTAGAGTTAAGTTAGTACTGTTAAGGTATAAGTTAGTACTGCTTATGTGATAGGAATGAGATATATTAGGAAAAGATATGTATGAGTAGAAAATGCGTTGTAAGCCCATTAGGGTTCCTTGGTGTATAAAAAGAGACTTTAGGGCATGTAGTTTATATATCTCTCATTCATATACATTCATAGAATTCATAGTTTATAACTTTAAGGTTTTGTATAACCCTAATACTGTCAAGGGTGTTTGTTTTTATATTGAGGCTGAAAGTTTGGTTATCTCTGTATGTATTCAATATTTACTGTTTTGTTGATTATTCTTCTTAGTATCATAGACTAGATTCCGCATAATCTTTGATATATTCAATCAAAGTTTCTACCATAAGTTGTCTTGGATCTATTCAATACAACTAAGCCTTTTACAAGTTAAGCAAGATCTATTCAAGTGGGATCAACAAAAAATATGCTAATTTTTTCTAATTTGGTATAAATTAGGCATATTATTTGTAAAAATAAGGATAAGTAAGTGCTCTAATTCTTCTCCCCCCACTTGAAATATACAACGACCTTGTTGTATAAATATATTATGAAAAACATGAATTTAAAGAATTAGAACAGAAAACTCCCCTAAGATTTGTTCGATATGATCCCCCATGTTGCGTATATGAGCAAGATTGTGTGTTGTAAATGCATCTGGATACCAGCATGACTACAACACACATAAATTCTAGAAAATAAGCATTCCACCAAATTCATTCAATCGTCGAGTGGGGTCCTGTATTCATTATAAAAAACAAATACAATTCTATCTCCGTATGATCGTTGGTTAGAAAACAAACCTAAAAATTTAAAATTGTACAAGAAGTCGATACGCCGTATCCATGTTTCTAGATACGCCATATTAAGACATGTATTAAAAATTTTAAGTACAAGTCAGAGGTCGAATACGCTGTATTCATTTAATGAATACGCCGTATAGACAAGTGTGACATTAATGTTTTAAAATACAGGAAAAATAAAGACTGGATAATGTCTAGAAAGTCAATACGTCGTATCCATTGAGGTTGGATACGTCGTGTCAGCAGTCTGGGAAGACAAACTCGATAAAAATAAGAAAATACATTCTGGGTTGTCTCTCGACAAGCACTTTTGTTTACATAAAAGTCTTTAAGTTAGACTTGTTATCAACTCTTTACGTTGGATCTGCTTCAAATTTGATAACTTCATCATCTTCCTTATCAACATTCCCTTCGTAGTACTTCTTTAATCGTTGTCCATTAACTTTGAAACTAAACCCGTTTTATCAGTAATCTCAATAGCCACGTATGGGTACACTGTTTTAACTGTGTTCGGACTGTACCATTTTGATTTAAGCTTTCCAAGGTGCATCTTAAAACGAGAATTAAATAGTAAGACCTTGTCTCCTACTTTAAAATCTTTACCCTCGTGAAGCCTAGAGTCATGCCACTTCTTGGTTCATTCTTTATAAATCCTAGTATTCTCGTAAGCTCCATCTCTTAATTCTCCCAACTCATTGAGCTACATGAAACGATTCTTACGAGCAGCTATTAAATCCATATTACATTGTTTTAATGCCCAATATTTTTTATGCTCAATTTCCACCGATAAATGACATGCCTTGCCATAGACTAATCTAAAGGAGGGTACATCTGGTTGGTGTCTTGTAAGCAGTCCTAAATGCCCATAATGCATCGTTAAGTTTTTTAGATCAATCTTTAGGATTATACCCTATGGATCTCTCCAAAATAGGCTTAATAGCCCTGTTCGTAACTTCAGTCTGCCTATTAGATTGAGGGTGATATACGGTTGAAAATTTGTGAGTCATACCATATTTTTGTAGAGCTCTTTCGAGCTAAGAGTTACAAAAATGCGTTCCTCGATCGCTAATCAAAGCCTTATGAACTCCAAACCTAGCAAATAACCCTCTTAAAAATTTAACCAAAACTCGGGCGTCATTTGTAGGAAGTGCCTGGGCTTCCACCCATTTGGACAAATAATCGACAGCTACTAATATATATTTATTACCCCTTTAGTCAGGAAAAGGTCCCATAAACTCCAATCCCCAAATGTCAAATACTTCACATTCCTAAATATTGTTTTGAGGCATCTCATTTCTTAATGATGTATTTCCCAATCTTTGACATGCATCACACCTTATCACGTAATCTTTAGCATCCTTAAAAATATTAGGCCAGAAGAATCCAGACTCATAAACCTTTCTTCCAGTGACAGAAGCACTATGATATCCACCTGTTGGTCCAAAGTGGCAATGTGCCAAAATTTTAAAGCTTTCGCTTCCAGCCACACATCTTCTCATTATGTTGTCAGGACATAACTTAAATGCATAGGGTTCATCCCAGAAATAGTTATTGACTTGAGAAAAAAACCTTTTTCTTCTTTCGGATGTCCATTTGGGAGGAACAACCCTTTTGACAATATAATTGACAAAATCTGCATACCATGGCTCAACGTCATTAACCTTAGCCTTAACATCATTAAGGGCTCGTCAGGATATTCATCAGCAATTTTCTTCTCGGTTAATACCTCCATGTGGAGATTCTCTAATCTAGACAAGTGGTCTGCGACCAGGTTTTTTGCTCCCTTTTTGTCCTTAATTTCAATATTAAATTCTTGAAGTAGCAGAACCCATTGTATAAGTCTAGGCTTAGCATCCTGTTTATTGAACAAGTACTTCAAAACAGAATGATCAGTGTAAACCATAATTTTTTGATAAGATAAGATAGGGATGGAATTTATCAAAGGCAAAAACAACTGCAAGAAGTTATTTTTTAGTTGTGGTATAATGTTCTTGAGCATTATTTAACGCTTTACTAGCATAATAAATTGGTTTAAACTTCTCATCAATAAGTTGTCCTAAAACAGCTCCTACGGCATAGTCACTAGCATCGCACATTAGTTCAAACGGAATATTCCAATCGGGAGATATTATAATAGGCATTGTGGTTAATTTTTCTTTTAAAATATTAAACGCCTTCTTGCAATCATTAGAGAAATCAAACTTTGTGCTTTTAGTAAAAGTTGAGTCATAGGTTTAGATATCGTGGAAAATCCTTGATAAACCTTTGGTAAAATCTTGCATGACCTAGTAAACTTCTAACTCCTTTCACGTTTGTTGGTTAGGGAAATTTAGCGATTACATCTATTTTAGCTTTATCAACTTCAATCCCTAACCCAGAAATTTTGTGTCCTAACACAATGCCTTCTTTTACCATAAAATGACATTTCTCCTAATTAAGCACAAGATTGGTTTCTTCGCATCTAGCAAGCATTTTATCTAAATTAGCGAGACAACAATCAAAAGAGTTATCGAATACCGAGAAATCGTCCATGAATACTTCCATAAAATCTTCCACCATGTCATGGAAAATCGCCATCATGCATCGTTGAAAGGTTGTAGGTGCGTTACACAGACCAAATGGCATGCTTCTATAAATAAATGTTCTATAAGGGCAAGTAAACGTTGTCTTTTTTTGATCTTTTGGCGCAATTAGGATCTGGAAAAATCCTAAAAAACCATCAAGAAAGCAGTAATAATCATTACCAAATAAACGTTCTAATATTTGGTCGATAAATAGAAGAGAGAAATGATCCTTTTGAGTTGCATCATTTAATTTGTGATAGTCGATGCAAACTCTCCATCTGGTCACTGTACGTTAGGGAATTAGCTTATTATTATCATTCAAAACCACGGTCATTCCCACTTTCTTCAAAACAACATGAATGGGGCTCACCCACGAGCTGTTCGATATAGGGTAGATTAATCCTGAATCAAGCAACTTAACGATTTCATTTTTCACCACATCTTGGACTTTAGGATTCAAATGCTTTTGAGGTTGAATAACTGGTTTAAAATCATCTTCCATAAGTATCTTATGTGTGCAGAATGATGGACTGATTCCTTTGATATCTGACATCTTTCAAGCTATTGCTCCTTTATGCTTTTCCAACACCTGCAAGAGTGACTTTTTCTCCCTTTTAGATAATTTAGGTGAGATTATTAATTATAGGAAAACATTCATTACCATGTAAATATGCATATTCTAAATGAGATGGTAAATCTTTCAGCTCAGGCTTCTTTTTATCAATCTCATTAGCACTAGTCAAATAAAATTTGTCATTTTTAATCGTTTTAGCTACAACGGTTTTCTGTTCTTCTGAATACTCCATATCGACTGAATTAATACGCCGTATTGCTATATCTATGTCAGAATCATTAATGAAGTTATCTATTATAGAACTACAATTTTCCAGATCCGTTTGATCAATAGTTTTTTCCAGGTCATTTAGTAAAAACAAATCTAATTGATCATCCTCTAATAGTCTATGGGTTTCCTCATTAATTGTATCATCTAATTCATCCACATTATAGCACTCATCATCATCGGTAAGAGGATTTTTCATTGATTGATCCGTATTAAAAATCACCTTATCATCTCCTACCCTAAGTGTTATCTTTATTAAATACATCAATCATTGCGCGTGCGATAGCCAAAAAGGGTCTCCTTAAAATTATAGGAATTCTAGAGTCTTTAGGCATGTCTAAGATGACAAAATTAATAGGGAGGAAAAATTTATCTTTTATAAGCATGTTTTCAACTATTCGTCTAGGATATTGAATTGACCTATCTGCTAGTTCTAAGCTCATTCTAGTTGGTTTCGGTTCCCCTAAACCTAACTTCTCATACATTATATAGGGCATCAAACTTATACTAGCTTCTAGATCTGCTAAAGCATTATTAATTTGTAAATTGCTAACTTGACAAGGAATAGCGAAACTCCCTGGATCTGTTTCTTTTGATGGCAGTTTGTTGAGTAGGAAAACCGAGCACCTTTCATTCATTATCACAGTACAAGCTTCTTCGAGTCTGGATTTATTTATCAATAAGCTCTTCAAATATTTAGCGTATTTTGGCATTTGCACTAGAGCTTCGATGAATGGGATATTTATATGGAGTTGTTTTTGGTTGTCTACAAACTTTCATTGTTGTGTTTCTTCTTTTTCCTTCCTCCATCGGTTAGGGAACAAAATTGGTGGTTGTTGCGGTTTTGCTTGTATAGTATGTTCCAAAATGCTTAGAGGTTCATTTTCCACAACAACTTCATTAGTGTAGAAACCCGTTTAATACTTCCACTTCATAACCCGAACCACGAAAACAAGAAAAGAGAAGAGAGAGAGACACGAAATGTAGAGAGAGAGTAGAGAGAGAGTTGAGAGAGAAAAGAAAAAATATATTTTGTGAAATTATAAAACTAAAACTAGATATTTTCATATGAAAATATCTATATATATATATTTAGATATTTTAGAAAATATCTAAATATATATATACCC
>BQNB010178374.1:0-12876 GCA_026074375.1 Tanacetum coccineum
CCATGTGTAAAAGAGATAACTTATACACTTATACATCAAAAAGTGTTTTCCCATATTGCCAAAACATAAAACCAGAATCATTCTTTTATAACTCATTTGGACACATCCTGCAGCCGAGTCCAGTAATGTGGGCTTGTGACCCGAGTGGGGGCGTTAAGGTTATATGAAGTGCTAAGAGCTAGGGGCACCTTTGGTTCGAGTGCCTGTGGGATAAATGTACATGTTGTTTTGTGTTGCCACATGATGTGGCACACCTTGTCTCCTCACGGAGACTAGGAAGGTGTAACACAACCTTCTAACGGTGTGACCAATTCACTCGATCAGGGTCTGACCCCTTCTTAAACCGACAATAATCTTTTATAGTTTGCTTATTTGTTTCTACCGACAATAATCTTTTACTCT
Organism: Tanacetum coccineum; assembly: GCA_026074375.1. Taxonomy (NCBI): domain Eukaryota; kingdom Viridiplantae; phylum Streptophyta; class Magnoliopsida; order Asterales; family Asteraceae; genus Tanacetum; species Tanacetum coccineum. The sequence goes on from BQNB010178374.1 coordinate 403, forward strand.
GTAAAATTTAGTTATTTGTTTTAAATGTTGTTTGCATATATTAACAATGGTAGTTTGTCCAACTGTAGACCAAATGGTAAAAGTGTCAAATCTTACAAGAGAAAGAATATTGTTCCATCAGTTTTTGGTTCCCATTTTCGATCCCAAACCGACTTCTTTCGTTTTCAGTTCAGTCGGCCACACACGATTCAAGCCAAACCAAAATTTCCATTTCTATATATATTCCTTAAGAAAATACATTAAATACAATTTGCGGGATCAAAACAGATATAAAGAGGTGTTCGTAGATTAAACGAACTCAAACTAATTAACCAATGCTTAAAATTACACGTCTTATCACATCATATCAAACCCATCAGTTTTCCGCTTCAAGCAACCATTAGTTAAGCTATCACCTGGTCCGACAAACTATACAATGGTAAACTTCTTTGGGTAAAAAATCTGTTCACATAGTCAAAAATTGGCACGTACATAACTTTCATTCAGCCATGTGCAGTGTAGATAGTACTTGTAAGCCAAATATGAAAAAACTGTTTTTAAAAGCATTTTGGGCCTTTTCAGTAGACGAGTGAAGTAGCATCGGCTTGCGACCCAAGTGGAGGCATTAAAGTTATTCGGAGGGCTAAGAGCTAAGGGCGACTTTGACTTGTGTGTCTGTGGGGATGGCTTGCCAAGGTGAGAATAGTCGTCTCGTGTTGGAACAATGATCAATACGTACGCAACAAGAAAAAAGTCATTAACTCATTAAATTTGTGATGCTCAGATCAACTAGTCGTAACTCTTTATAGACTAACTAAAGACAAATTTATTGATAAATAGTGACAAGTTTGCTATTTTATATGTATTTTTTTTTTAAAAACGTGTTTATAATACTCTAGGCCACATACAAGTAGTTGCTTCGAATTATTATAATGATCTGAGGCGTTATATAGCAAAAGAGACCAAAAAAATGATAGTTTTTATACAGGAATTTCTATGTAGAGTCAAAACTAATATGTCAAAAACTGTTTTCCCACATTGCCAAAACATAAAACCAAAGTGTTTCTTTTATAGCCCATTTGAAGACATCCTGCTGCCGAGGCCAGCAATGTGGACTTGTGACCCGCGTGGGGGCATCAAGGTTATATGAAACGGCTAAGAGCTAGGGGCAACTTAGGGCTAAGAGCTTAGGCAACTTAAGCTTGAGTGTCTGTGGGGCTTGCAGATAACTTGTTTTGTGTTGCCACAGGATGTGTCCCACCATGTCTTCTCCTAGAGGCTAGGAAGGCCTAACACAACCTTCTAGCGGCGTGGCTTGTTCACTCGACCAAAGTTTGACCACTTCTTAACTTGACAATAATCTTTTGTAACTAAGTTTTTTTTTTCTTTCTATGCGTTGTTTGCATAGACTACAAATTGAACCTTTACTACGTGTTGTATCAAGCATGTCACACAAGAATCACAAGTTCGCATGTATATTTATTTGTCGATATACACCGTGTCGTTATGCACATGTATTCATTTATTACTGAATAAACTTGTAATCCAATTTAACTCAATTTAGATAAACATTCTCTGACACAATCAAACATTCTTTTTTCTTAAAATTCATATTAAATGATATAGTACTATTTATTAGTACCTATGACTTACTAAAAAGTATTAAAAAAGTACCAACACTACAAGAAAAAAGTCTTTCAATGACACACAAAAAGTGTCAGAAAAAGTCAGAAAAAGTGTCACTAAAAGACTTTTTTTTTCACCTTCACTTTCAAAAAGTGTCATTAAAAGTCCAGGCGGTAAAAGTATATAGTGACAATGTTTAGTGACACTTATAAGTGTTAGGAAAGGTTGACACTATTTCTGACACATACAATCTGTCACTAATTCTGTTCAATGTAATTACTGTATATACATACATTTTAGTCTTCCGTATTTATTCAAAATAAACACATAAAAAACTAATAATTAATAACAAAAAAACTGAGATTCAAACATATTTATTATTTCAACCATATATATCGGTATAGACTAAGTATTTTGCCTAACAACAAACAAGAAACGAACATCTTTCTCAAGTATGAAATGCGAGTACATGATTATCGGGATCCAACTAAATATAACTGAGCTAAAAAAAAAGAAACACGACATGCTCGGACTTCGCACTCCTCATGTCGCTTATTCCACATGTCGCTTAACTGAACCTGCAAACTATTGAATAAATAAACATGTTACGGCGAAAGTTATAATTGTAACTGGAAGATGAAACTCCAGCTATGTTTGTAGCAAAACTTGAGGCAGAATATGCTGTGCCGTACAGGTTCTAAGAATGATGGTTGCTATTACTATGGTTGCCCACCTAAAAGACACAGAAAATTATTTTGCGTCCGAGGTATACCTTTCAAGCACAAACCCCTGCTCTTAGCTGGTATGGTCAGACAGACAGTCTATGCTCTGTTATGAATTTATGATCATGTACCACATAGTTCATCTACAATGGTGGCGTGTTCACATCATCTCGGTTATCAACCACCCCATGTTGATTTTGGTCACTACCCGAAACTAACAAAGATGATGATGAAACGGCCTTCCCTTTGCTATCTCCCAACTGCTGGTGCTGGTGCTGCTTTCTGCAACTGAGATTTTCTCGGTTGCGGGCTTTTGTATCAGTTGAAGCTGATCTTGCAAAACCTGTTCAATGAAGGCAGACAGTGGTCAAACATCATCCAACTCAAAGCTCAAAAGACAATTGATACAAGTGTGCTAACTCAAAAAATAAGATCATATATATTTTAGAGGTGGCAACTTTCAACCCATTCCATCATCTTAATCTTACTAATAACAGGTCAAAGACCTAAAGTCTCAGATGCTTAGAAGTTAGAACCTCCTAAAAGTCTTCTAATAAATTGGGATCATTGTGTGAAATAGTAAGAGGTACCAATAGGTCCTATATAAAATAAAAACAGAACTAGCAACATACCTTTCTTTTTAACCAATCATATCAACCATGACTCGATGAGGTATATTTTTTTCTATAAAAGCACTCCATGAGATATATTACATAGTTATTATCGTTAACAGAATGAAAAATGTGTTGCTGTTATTGGTAAAAATATAATTCGTGTTGGTGAGTACATTACTATTATTCGTAAAGTTTGAATGTTTGTTGCTAGTTTCCGCAAATATCCCCTAATATATAATACAAATTATTTGTAATCATATTTAAACACTATTTATGTACTAAACTCAAAAAGATCATCATTCTTAAGTTTTGACTGCAACCTAATAGATTTTCGGAGGAGAAATCAGGTTCTCATACTCAATCTGATCTGAATGATTCTTTTCTGGTGCTCCAGTGAGTGACAGGGAACTGCAGAATTTGGTTTGCCCATGATCCTTGGGTTAGGGCTTAAACCCTTTGAGCTATGAATGGCAGCTGAAAGATGTATAGACCTTTTATTTTCTACTACAAATATTTTCTGCTGTTTGCAGGATTGTTTTTGGGTAGTTGAATTATCAATTTCACTAGAAGAAGCTGCATTGTTCATGCCGGTACCAGGTGCTGACTGATTGGGAGGTAACGGATGTCCGGAAGACCTGCAAAGAATGTGCGAAACAGATATTTAAAACGCATTCTAATTACGAGATCATGGATTGGATGTATCATAGATATATTGTCACCCAATCCCCTACTTCCAACAAAAAGAATGATGTACGTCTTCCAAGTAACAAAGAAGAATTGGCGAGGTGTAAACAAAAGATTTTTCTTGATATATTGAAGCAGCCTGCTGCATGCTTGACTCTCTTTTTCATCTTTTGTTGGCCTGCTAAATATTACCCACTTACTGCAGCGATCACCAGTTTTGATCTTGGGCGCTTTGTTTGACGAGTTTGCCCCTGTAAAATATCAAGAGTGTCTACGTAAAAAGCTTATCAATTGAAATGTACACAAGTACATGTTAAAATATTTCAGTTATTGAGATGAAAAAGAACATTGTTAGTGGACTAAATATATCAACACAAGAGATAACTATCCAATGGTTGAAATATGTATCTATAAATGCTAAGACACATTACGGCTTTTTCCATGTTCTGAATATCAGACTTTAGATTAGTTCATGTTAATGAAATATTTATGGAGGTATTTACGACCCAAATACCTGCAAATGGGTCAAATTGGGTTGTGTTCATTTCAAATGGTTATAACAAAAAAATTTATCTAAACGAAGACACTCTGTTATAGAGTTTCTTTTTTTAGGCTTCCCTAATATCAAGTATCAACATTTATGTCCTTAATTCAGAGTGGAATGTAACCACTCAGAGTGGAATGTAACCACTCGTTTTAGCTCGCGTGTTCGTTTAATGTGCTAAATCACTATTAAGACAATATATGTATATATAAGGGTATTGCAAACCAACAACAGCTAAGTGGGAAAGCAATAATCAGTTTCACTATGCACAACACAGACTAAATATGAAGAAAAAAGATGATTAGCAAGTCACCTGTTTGGTGTGATAAGTGTTGTCTTAACCTCTTTAGCGGAAATCTTCATATTGCTTTCTATAACAGAGGCTGAGACACTTGTAAAGCATCATGTTATCGCTTACGCACAACAAAGAACTAAATTTCGCAAATGTGTAGATTACTTTATGCGTAAACGTATTAGCCTACATAGGACCACATCATATCCATGATTACAATCAAGTTATATAGCGTTCCGTAATTAAAAAAAATGAAGCATTAAACATCAATGGGTTGCGATTCTCTACTAGGCATTTCATCGAGCACCTTTCGAGCAACAAAGGTAATGGTCCCCACCCACCTAATGGTTGATGTAGTTCGGTTACAAAATTCCCCAATGATCACAACCAACCCCCCAAACAATCCACTGGTGTAAGTTCGTAACTTAAAACTTTCCTAATCCGCACAACCTAAACTTTCTAAACTCACATAAGCAATCAAATAAACAAATAAAAAGATCAAATTGACATATAATAACCACAATTTCACCCTAAAACTCATCGAAATTAGGTCAAAATTAATTCAGGTGTATATAACCTGTAATGCTGATTAGCTAAACCATTTAAGTAATATAAGCAAACAAATAGACAATCAAATAAGCACATAAAGCACGAAAATAACATGTGATAAGAGATAAGAGATGACCTCCAAAAAAAATTAGGGCAAAATATTCAGCATATGTTAGCCATGGCTGAATGGTGTGTGTTTTTAGTGTGTGAAGTTGGGGAGGAGAAGAATGTTTTGTAGAGCGAAGAAGAAATGATGAATTAGGTGAAATACGCAATAGTGGTTTTGAGAAAACGATGCGGGTATGTTTACAAAATAAATTAGGGAAAATGACTTAGTATAACTTGTGATTGACTTATATAAAAAATAACGCTCGTTATATAAAATAGGTGACGTGTTAAATAATTTAAAGGGTGTTTGTTTCGGTTTATATGTGGGCTTATGTTACATAAGCCGAAATCAGATAAGCTCATAAGCCCATACATAAGCCGAAACAAACGGCCCCTAAATATATTTATTTACTTGTCTTATTTTTCGAAAGCCACTAACACAAAACAATATGAGTACCGGACTGACAATGTTAGGTCCATGTCTGGCTCGATTAAGGTCCGAGTTCCAGCTCAACAAAGCATAATGATCGGTTTTGTTCAAGAATGGATCGGGCCTTGTCTTTCCACCCCCCCCACCCCAACCCCCCCCCCCCACCTCAAACACCACAAAGACCAAATATTAGAGAAATACGAACTGAGGACGAAACGAAAATATGTTCGATTCAGCCTCACTTTTACTTGTCGCCCTCTTACTCATCGTGTCGCTCCGCGGGTGGGGGATCTATCATGCTCATCTCTATTTACAAGTTAGACTTTTCCCTTACACTCTTTTTCTGAGGAAAAATTACATTTTTTCACACTTTTTTAAAAGTGTGAATAAGAGTAGACTATTACTTACACTTTGTAAAAAGTGTGGGTAAAAGTAAGACTATTACTTACACTTTGTAAAAAGTGTGGGTAAAAGTAACACTATTACTTACACTTTGTAAAAAGTATGGGTAAAAGTAAGACTATACTTACACTTTTTAAAAAGTGTAGGTAAAAGTAGGACTATTACTTACACTTTTTAAAAAGTGTGGGTAAAAATAAGACTATTACCTACATTTTATGTAAAGTGTGAGTAAAAATTAGACTTTTGCTCACATTTTTTAAAAAGTGTGAGCAAAACTAAGCTATTGCTTACACTTTTTGGAAAAATGTAAGTAAACATGTACTTTTCTACTTACATTTTTTTTTGTGTGTATTAAAGTTGTGTCACTAAATGCCCCTTTTTTTTGTAGTGCAAATAGTTCTCTTTGTCCATCTGGTTTACAGACAACACAGTTTTTTTTATCAGGTTTATGTTCCGTATTTTTTGACAGTTTAATACTTTTGACTTGTCAAACTTTATATTTTTTGATCTGCACTTTACGTCTCACCGTTTTATAACATAAACAAAATTATAAAAATCAAAAAAATCAACAAAATAAAAAACGTAAAAAACCAAAGGGGTACAAATGGTGTTTTAGAGGGGGTCTTTATAACCTACCCCTAAATGATAGGGTACTACTATTGGTACCCCAATCAACAAAAAGTACAAATGTTTCGTACTTTTTATTTCTTTCGTCCCTCTGTTTACAATACAACACAATTTTTATCAGTTTCTGTTCTGTATTTTTTGACTGTTTAATACTTTTGACTTGTTAAACTTTATATTTTTTCCACACTTTGCGTTTGACAGTTTTATAACATAAAAAAAATTCAAAATACACAAAATATAAAAGAGGAGGGGTACAAATAGTCATTTAAGGGGAAGAGGTTGGGGGTTGTCTTTATAACATATCCCTAAGTGATAATCTCATACAAGTCCTATTAGTGTGTAATCTAATTTAACTCAATTTAGATAAACAGACACAATCATACATTTCCCTTACTTAAAATCTATAATAAATGATAATCTCATACAAGTCCTATTACTATGTTATCCAATTTAACTCAATTTAGATAAATAGGCTCAATCATACAGTTCTCTTTCTTAAAATCTATATTAAATGATAATCTCATACAAGTCCTAATAACAAAATAAACACTCTTAAAAGTATACAAGTCTTCTAATTTCTATTCAATGTACGATGGAAAAACTAGTATTGAGCTTATATGTTATTGTGAATGTGGTGAACAATACAAGATAGTTTTTATCAGTTGTGTATTGAGCTTATAGTATTGAGCTTATATGTTATTGTGAATGTGAATGGAAAAACTACTATTGTCACCTCTGGTCTACAAAAAGTACAAGTGTTTCGTACTTTTTATTTATTTTGTCCATCTTATTACAATACAAGATAGTTTTTATCACTTCTGTATTTTTTTGACTGTTTGATACTTTTGAGTTATTAAACTTTATATTTTTTTCGCACTTTTTTTGACCTACAACCCCACCCCCCCCCCCACCCACTGTTTAACAATTTTATAACATAAACAAAAGAGGAGGAGAAGTCTTTATAACCTACCCCTAAATAATAATCTCATACACAATCATACATTTCTCTTTCTTAAAAGAGTAAACTGCAAAATACATCCCTGTGGTTTCAACTTTCTCACATAATACATCCATGTCCGAAACTATTGGCAGTATACATCCTTCGTTAGGCAAACGTTTGCCACAATACATCCCTTAGGACGAACGATGCAAATATTTTTTCGTTATCTTCTCACGAGGGATGTATTGTGTAAAAAAAACCACAAGGATGTATTATGCAAATATACTTTTTTAATTTTTTAATTTTTTTAACTATTTTTTTAATTTTTTTAGTTTTTCTAATTTTTTAATTTTTTTTAATTATAATTAATAATATTATTATCATGATTATTATCGGCCAATATTTTATTTTTGTATATTATTAATAAATTTTTTTATCTGTTTGGTATGTTTTTTTCGTTTTTGTCCGTTTTTCTCCGACGTTATTATACGTTTTCATACGATTTCATCCGATTTTTTATCCGTTTTTCGTTTTTTCCGACGTTATTATACGTTTTCATACGATTTGTCCGCTTTTGTACGCTTTCATCCTTATTGATTATCAGTTTTTATCTGTTTTTTTACGTACGAAAACGTATAATAAGGTGGAGTAAAATGACAAATAGAAAAAAAAACGTTACCAAACTTGATAAATTTTTTTTTTTTATTAAAAATATACAAAAGTAAAAAACGGACGGTAATAATAATCATAATAATAATAATATTATTAATAATAATTAAAAAAATTAAAAAAATAAAAAAATAATAAAACAAAAAAAATTAAAAAATATATTTGCAAAGTACATTCCTGCGGTTTTTTTACACAATACATCCCTCGTGAGAAGATAACGGAAAAATATTTGCATCGTTCGTCCTCATGGATGTATTGTGGCAAACGTTTGCCTAACGAAGGACGTATACTGCCAATAGTTTCGAACATGGATGTATTATGTAAGAAAGTTGAAACCACAAGGATGTATTTTGCAGTTTACTCTTCTTAAAATCTATATTAAATGATAATCTCATACAAGTCCTAATAACAAAATAAACACACTCTTAAAAGTATACAAGTCTTCTAATTTCTATTCAATATACGATGGAAAAACTAGTATTGAGCTTATATGTTATTGTGAATGTGAATGGAAAAACTACTATTGTCACCTCTGGTCTACAAAAAGTACAAGTGTTTCGTACTTTTTATTTATTAAGTCCATCTTATTACAATATATGATAGTTTTTATCAGTTCTGTATTTTTTTTACTGTTTGATACTTTTGAGTTATTAAACTTTATATTTTTTTCGCACTTTGCGTTTCACAATTTTATAACATAAACAAAAGAGGAGGAGAAGTCTTTATAACCTACCCCTAAATAATAATCTCATACACAATCATACATTTCTCTTTCTTAAAAGAGTAAACTGCAAATAACTCTTGTGGTTTTCAACTTTACATTACATAATACATCATGTCCGAAACTATGCAGTAACATCCTTCGTTAGGCAAAGTTGTGTCACAATAACATCCTTAGGGACGAACGATGCATATATTTTTTCGTTATCTTCTCACGAGGGATGTATTGTGTAAAAAAAACCACAGGGATGTGTTATGCAAATATACTTTTTTAATTGTTTAATTTTTTTAACTATTTTTTAAATTTTTTAATTATAATTAATAATATTATTATCATGATTATTATCGGCCAATATTTTAATTTTTGTATATTATTAATTAAAAAATTTTATCTGTTTGGTATGTTTTTTTCGTTTTTGTCCGTTTTTCTCCGACGTTATTATACGTTTTCATACGTTTTCATACGATTTTTTATCCGTTTTTCGTTTTTTCCGTTTTTCCCGTTTTTCTCCGACGTTATTATACGTTTTCATACGATTTGTCCGCTTTTGTACGCTTTCATCCTTATTGATTATCAGTTTTTATCTGTTTTTTTACGTACGAAAGTATATAATAAACCCCCCCCCCCCCCCCCCCCCCCCCCCCCCCCCCCCCCCCCCCCCCCCCCCCCCCTCGGAGTAAAATGGACAAAAAACGAAAAAAAAAACACTTTACAAACGATAAATTTTTTTTTTTAATTAAAATTTACATAGTTAAAAATACGGATTACCTTGGTCCATTCTCCAATAATTATAATCATAATAAATAATTAAAAAAATTAAAAAAAATAATAAAACAAAAAAATTAAAAAAAATATTTTTCAAAGTACATTCCTACGGTTTTTTTCCACAATACATCCCTCGTGAGAAGATAACGGAAAAATATTTGCATCGTCCGTCCTCATGGATGTATTGTGGCAAACGTTTGCCTAACGAAGGAGCATATTATACTGCCAATAGTTTCGAACATGGATGTATTATGTAAGAAAGTCGAAACCACAAGGATGTATTTTGCAGTTTACTCTTCTTAAAATCTATATTAAATGATAATCTCATACAAGTCCTAATAACAAAATAAACACACTCTTAAAAGTATACAAGTCTTCTAATTTCTATTCAATATACGATGGAAAAACTAGTATTGAGCTTATATGTTATTGTGAATGTGGTGAACAATACAAGATAGTTTTTATCAGTTCTGTATTGAGCTTATATGTTATTGTGAATGTGAATGGAAAAACTACTATTGTCACCTCTGGTCTACAAAAAGTACAAGTGTTTCGTACTTTTTATTTATTTTGTCTATCTTATTACAATACAAGATAGTTTTTATCAGTTCTGTATTTTTTTGACTGTTTGATACTTTTGAGTTATTAAACTTTATATTTTTTTCGCACTTTGCATTTCACAATTTTATAACATGAACAAAAGAGGGGGAGAAGTCTTTATAACCTACCCCTAAATAATAATCTCATACACAATCATACATTTCTCTTTCTTAAAATCTATATTAAATGATAATCTCATACAAGTCCTAATAACAAAATAAACACACTCTTATTTTTTTTTTTTTTTTTTTTTTTTATTTAGTATACAAGTTTCCATAATTTCTATTCAATATACGATGAAAAAACTAGTATTGAGCTTAGATGTTATTGTGAATGTGGTGAATTGGGAAGTAACATGACACATCCATTTATAAGAAAACAAAAGTAACCCTTCTGTAAAAAAAGAGAGTATGCATCCCATTGCTTCTTTCACAATTTATTGCAAATAAAGAAAGTTTGATATATAAACAGTAATTAAATCTTTTATTTGGATACTAATATGGGAAACCTGCCATACGTTAAAAGAAAACTAATATGGTAACTCGTATATAACGAAGATATTTACCTTTGATTATAATATATGGCGTGTCAAACCAACTAGCTAGGTTAGTTTGGCATATATTATTTTCTGCTTTATTAGTTTAGCTCTTGCTGGTTGTAATCTTGACAATTGCTTTCAAAACTGATAGTCGGTTATTATTTGAGATTAGTAGCTTGAACATAATGTGAGATAAAAGATGAAAAAGATTTTGAAGGTGGTTGTGGTTCTACAGCTACTTGTAGAATTTGCTATAAGTGTAATGGAGAGCAAAGTGCGTGACGAATACTCTAATTTTTCTCAATACATTCTATTTTGTTTGTCTTGATCAGTTCTCGAAAATTTACTTCGTTTAAACGAACACGGCATATCTGATTTTATGCTTGTCAAACTAAACAAGACGACGAACATAAAGAAAAACTATGTTAGTTTATTCTTGTTTAACAGAACTTTAAAGTTTGCATCATACAGTTGATGTTGATCAAGTCATGCTTGAGACCATTCACATACACAACCCTAATAAAGGTGATTCGATTACAATTAACTAATCCATATCCTCTTGTGTCTCATGAATAGTCATCTCTAAAAACCACTTTAGGACCTGACTCTTGAATATCTGTGCAGATATTGTTTAACCCCTGTCATGTGTCTATAACAGACACCAACCAATTGAAAGTCCCAATTTACATGTCTATATGAAATATAACACTTATCTAATGTAAATAACACCAGTAATAACTTTTCAATCGTGTAATACTTTATTGATAAGAATCAAAGTATTACAATGTGCTATGGATCGCACAAGTTGAATGACAATGTAAGATTACCCTTTGAACAAGTAAACTTGATAAAGAAACAAGTTTACAAGCGAACTTATTCAGACCCGCTGATTGAGACAGCTGACTGACAGTTAAGTTCGACAAAGGAGTAAATGACTATAATAACAACAACAATAAAAGAGATGGCATTTACTCCTTACAACTGTTACACCCCCAAAAGGGGCCTGGACGGAATACGTGTCTGGAGGCGTGACGTCATTGCATACATCGCTCAAGATCAAGTAAACAACCACTATATGGACGTTTGATAAAACATAACTCGTTGCTTTGATTAAAACAAAATAAGTCTTACAATATTCTCAACATAAATGAAATAGTTTTAGCGGAAGCTTAAGGAAAATGCAGCGGAATCATAACATGTTTTTAAGACAACGAGTATTTAAGATTAAAGAAAAACATTCTTGAAAGACACCCAACAATGCATGCAACATCAAATAGCACTTCAAGAACAATTCAACTAAGCACCTGAGAAAACAAGCTTAAAACAATCAACATAAAGTTGGTGAATTGATGTAAGGTTGGACCACAAGATTTTTAAAAGTGATGTGACTATTATAACAGATATAATATCACATGAAAAGTATTTACGTTGCTCTAAGCTCATGACACCAATGCTAAATTAAGAGATACATATAATATGCAAGTGATGATATTGCCCTAAAGATGTCTGACCAAGACACCCCAAAGAATTCTCGACACGAAATATATCCGTTTGTTCATCGACACAGAAACAAGTAAGTGCTTGCTTACTCGGATAGGGATAATTAGTCCCAAATAGATCTATTTATAACATTTGCGCTTACTTAACCAATCCCATTGGTCATA
>BQNB010178377.1:0-12876 GCA_026074375.1 Tanacetum coccineum
GAAATTTGAGTCATGTTCAACGGAGTATAACTTGATGATAAAAATTGATTTTAACATGATTCTTGAGCCTAAAGTTAAATTCAAATAGTCTAGTTTCTGTAAAATCTGGCCTCATGTCAATTGGAGGTCGGGAAGGTTGATTTTTAGATTTTATAAGATTAAGTGTAAAAAATGCAAATTCTGGCCGAAAATTTTATTTGTAGTGTTTGATTTTGTATTCTTAAACCGTAAGGAGTTAGACTTTAAAATTTGATTTTGTAAATCTTCATGATATTTGATACATCCAAGATTTTTTTCAGAATTTTATGAATTGTTTAAGTCGGGGTTTTTACGCGTGAACTTTTCGAAGGTTCTGTCAGATCAAATTCAAGTTAGTTTTGGGTAACAATGGTCAAAGGGGTACTTAAACATGGAAATAAATTAAACCAATGCTCATGGGTGTATTAGACATATGTAGGAACCTCTGTAATTTTTAGTGTAATTTTAGAAGATGTTTTTATGGGTCATTTATGTATGGAAACGTACCTTGAATAAGTAGTCAAAATCTGAATTTTTTAGAAACCTTAATTTGGTCAAGTAAACTTTATTTATGGTAAGATCAAATGTAAAACTACTTAAAAAAGATATGTAATATATGGTAATCATGGATTCTTGTAGATTCGGTGAAGGTGTTGTGATCTCTTGCTTTTGTGTTCATTTCTCTCCGATTGCTTATTCGTTAAGGTACAGATATTCCGTCCTTTTAGTAAGGACACTTCATTCTCTTTTGTTTGGCTACTTGATCTATTTGATATTCGTTTGATATTTCTTTGAGTTGCTATCCGTAATCATGACTCGTTTGATGTTGGCAATCTGTTTGATTCGATATTCGTTTGTATGAATCTGTTGGTTCTTGTTTGGAATATGCTACTAGATTCGTTTCCATATTTGGATTATTTGAAACTTGTTTACTTATCTTTTGTCTATCTCTTTGTTTGAGCTATTTGTATCTAGTCGTGGAGGTACCATGACCATGTCATTGATGCACCAATGGCATGACACTATCTGTGGCGGTGTGATAAGTCCACGTCGTTCCCTTTTGTATGTGAATATAACTTTGTTTTGCAGGGAGCGTATGGATGCATCCTAGGTACTTTGTTCTGTTCAGTTTAGGTGAATGGTTGTGTGTGTGCAATACACCCCATTTCACATTTTGTAGGGTACATCTGGAGTCTGCAGCTTCCATGTACAATTTTATATGATATAATATGATACGATGTATGTTGGATTTTGTTGTCTAAGCGTGTGACATGCTTTAGAATTTTGTTTTGAGCTCGTGGGCACTCCTTTGTTATCCTTAATTCTTGATCATCGCTTATTATTTCGTATGACATTTGTTTAGCAGATTCTCATGATCCATTTCATTCATTCTCTTATCTTATTACCGTTGTCATTATTATATCTGTTCACTAAGCGTTAGCTCAGCCGCGTTTTCTTTTCCTGTGGCAGGTACTAAGCGGGAAGCTGGGATATGAGTGATGAGTGTTGGAAGCTTCTAGAAGACCAACCCTTATTAGAATTCCCATTGTTTTGGATTTATATTTAAGACCCTTTCATTTGAAGATTTATTTCATTTAGACTTTGTTGGAATTTAATACTTTTAGAAGTCATTTGGTTTCATGACTTGGTATTTTAAATTAATAAAGTCTTCCGCTTGCGTTTATATGTTCTGATATGACACCATAACGTAACTCTTGGTCTCTTTATCGGAGCGGGGTGTTACATAAGGAGCTGTAGGGATAGGATCTGGTACGAGCCCAAAACTGATTTGTCCAGGCGTCAACTATCACACCCCATCAAGGCGAAAACGCGAGGCGTAAATAAGAATGGATATCATCACAACACATGATGTCTATATAGAGAATACTAAAATGAGAACTAAAGTATAGCAAAGACACAAAGTGTCATAACAATACCCAAAACCTAATGGTGTCTTTATTAATGAGAAAGAAGTCTCGTCAATAATTGACATGCAAAACATAATCCAAACAATTCATGCAAACGAATTAATTCAAACAGAAAGCATAAATAAACTCCAAGCATCCTACGGTCTCTTCTAGCCACTTCGCTCTATCTTAGCACCATTAAGCTCACCTGAAAATGATGCTTAAAACGTCAACATAATGTTAAGCGAGAATCATAGGTTTACGACATACAACAAACTCCAAAATAAACTTTCAATTAGCTGCTGCATTTACCAAAACAATTCATGACAACAAGTAACAACAACGGGACGGAACGTGCCCATGATCCACAATCATATCAAAACAATGAGGTAGGCGTACCTTGCCACTCCACTAATAGTCATAGAAAGGAATACAAATCCCAATTCCAGACTCTTGGTACCGAAGTCACAATATCACAAGGAGTTGATCACCTCCAAGGATCTTACCCACAAAGTAGGCGAAGTCACATCTCATAACACTGGGTAGGAACGTTACCCCCGCTCCAAATCTCACAACTTAACAACATCAACAAGACAAGACTAGACAAGCAAAACAAAACAAGACAAGACAGAAAAGACAAGCATCATTCTCTCCCTAAAATATCATAAGAAAAATGGGCTATGAAACTTACCTTTGCTTAGCTTTCCAAAAGATTCCAACAAAAAGCTTCACAAACAACTAGCACAAATCTAAACAACAAAATAACTCGTATTACACGCTACTAAGCCAAAAGTTTAATGCACATGTAACAATCATATGAGGGATGTCTAAGGTGTTCTATAAACCCCATGGGTCACCCCGACACCATACCCAACTTTAACCACTTCGTTAACAAGTTTCACTAGTTAGTCACAATTTGTTCAAAACTGCAGAATTTTAACGTGACTTAACGTACTCAAAACCTCCACTTACTGACCTCCATAATCCATACCAAAAATAATCTATGTTCATTTATGAGTATATTAACTACCTCATGATTCCCAAGAGCCATTTACATGCACAAGTACTCCTAAGAAAATTAAACTTCAAAACAGTCCCAATTCGGATCTGCTTGCACACTAAAAAGTTTGGACCTAAAAACCATACTTCGACTCTGAATCAGACGCTCTCCTTTGGTGAATTTCTAATAGGAACATAGAACTAAACTTCTGTAGAATAGCTAAGCTAAATTCGAATTTTAAGTGGGGGTTTTATACCTCGTAATCTGACCCGTATTTACTGCTTTGATAACTTTTCTTGCAACCAATGTTTGAATGACTTCCCGACCTTAAAAACTTTCGAGGCCGGATGTTATGGAAACTAGACTCTCTGAGATACGTTATAGACACCGGAAACTTGACAAAATCTATTATCATCATTGAGATAACAGCCGAACAACACAGCCCTAAATTCTGTCCTAATCTAAATCATGTTTTAACGCGATCCAAACCCTAACGAATACATGATCTTAATTAAACTCTAATCATTATAACATGTTTATTATATCATTAATTACAGATGTTATGAAACCCTAATTATCCATCATAATAATTATTACATGTTTTTAATGATAATTAACTCAAAAGATTATAATTTATACCTTAAATATTTGAATCTTGAACACAAAAATCTCTAAACTTGAAAAAAAAGCAAAAACCCTAATTTTTTTTCTTCTTTTCTCTTGTTGTTCGTCTGATCTCACAAGGGGGAGGGTTCATGGATCTTTATTTTGTATTTATTGGCCACCCAAAAACTAATTATGGATAAAGTCTAATTAGTATTTGTTTTCTTTTAAAATTCTTTTTTCTTTCTTTTTCCTCTTAAAATTGTTTTTTTTCTATTCATGTATAAAAAAATATTTTATTAATTTTATTTATTAATACTTAATTATTTGCATTTACCTTAAATTTTTTATTAAAAACCTAAGCTTATTTGAACATACCTTTTTTTGAGTAAAGCAATTTTACTAGACCTTTAAAATAATTAACTTTTCATTTTTATTAAAATCTTAACATTCCAAAAATACTAGAAATTTTCATTTCTTCCTTATTATAACTACTAGAAACATAATCTCATCTCTATTATTCTATAACACATAATTACGTATACGTTTTAATTACTTTACACAATTAACGTGAAACCGCTTTTTTCAACACAAATCATTTCCTTTGTCAACCAAAATGTGAACGAAATGAATTACCACAATATCAATCCCAATGAGACGATCACACTCATTGGATTGATTATCAATCTCTCATATCCCTACACAAAACAACATAATAAACACGTATAAAACCATATAACACATAACCCATACATATAGAACAGATATTTAGGTCAACACTACGGTTTGACCAACCCTGCTAAAGCCACGGTTGTCACAGTATCCCACACCTCTTCGAGAAATCTCGTCCCGAGATTTAACTACTCGAGGCTATTAGCACTATCGGACAAAAACAACTGAGGACACCTTAGACTCATTTGATCCTCCATTGCATTCCCAAGTAAGCTCAGGACCAGTTCGAACATCCCAACGAAACTTTCACTAATGCTATCATACTAAGTTTTACTGCATGACCTCTCGGGCCACAACATCAACGGTTCCTTGGCAAAACAAAGGAGTCTTGACAACCTATTAATCTCGTATAAACTCTTCCACAATCCAAATCCAATGCTAATGACTTTGGCTTACCCCCACAAGGGTGCAATTAGCAAGCAACAAACCCCAAACGAAAGAAGCATCCCACCTACTATGAACCTCGCTCGTCATCGAGAAAAACTCACTAAAACCCTTAAGTTGTTGTATGTCAAAACAACGTTTTTATATCTTCATACATCCGCAACTCATCAAACAAGTAACTGTCTTGAAAATTAAGATATAAGATGTTCAAAGCTCAACGTATCTAAAGAATCACGCAAAAATTCAGGTTTACTCAAACTTTTCAGCACCTCCCAATTCTAATTTCCGAATACTCAGGCTCATAAGACAGACAATTTCTCAACCTACTATCAGGCCCAATCCATCTAAGGTTCTCCAAAATGGTCTACATAACTAGGTTCTAACTTGTCTTTCAGTTCCAAAACATACTACACCTTGTCTAAGGTTGAGACTTCAACCACCATATAAACCTACCAGCATTAATTTCAAAAGTTTCCCACTACTACCAGCTAAACTCTTTTTACAATTTGGCTGCCTCAAGCCTTTCCTGTATTACCACTACTTTTGTTGGTTGTTTCTTTGTACCAATTCGATCCATTCAAACTCACTCTCTCCTGTTTACGACTCATAAAATGGTAACCTACATTCCTTTCCATACCATGATTCACATGATAGCACATTCTTACTCGAATGTTATGTAACACCCCAAAAAATCAGGACAACGCGCGGAATGGTTAACATTGGGGTGCTACTTTCAGGGTTACAAACACAAGTAACAGAAAACGACCTTTTAAAATGGACAGTTTATTTTTTTAATTAAAGTCATATTTATTTATAAAAAGATCAGAGTTTGCAAACAGGTTTTCCATTTATAATGTATTAGATAAACATTGGTCCAAATCGTTTGTCACATAGTACTCAAGTTATTAAGCCTTCAAAAAATATATATATAGCCGCGCGATCGAATGCTCCCAATGCTCCTATAGCAAAAATAGTAAACTGTATAAAAAAAAAAAAAAATACATGTTAATACGTCACAATTAAATGTTGGGTGGAATTCATAGGTTTAGTAAAAAAAAGCAATATTGAAATAATTTAAAGAAATATTTCAGAAGAAAAAAGTAGCGTTACAACATTTTTTTAAAAGTGTTAATTTACGAAATCCATCCAATATCCAAAGTAGTGATTCATCAAATCAAGACAAGTATTTAAAAGTGCACATGTCGATGTAATGGTGGACTATGTACATATTCCGAAGTCCAAAACAAGTAATGTAGACAAGAGAAACACATTCATCAAGTTAATTATTTATTATTGACTAAGCTCATGACACCGAAGCTTTAACTAGATTTTGTCTTGCCCCAATCAGAAAATAAGGATGCTTGCCAAAACACCCTAAACATCTTCACATGTTAAAAATGCACCGATCAAACTAGTGACCAAAGTAAGGGTAGTGGATTGTTAGTCCCCGATAGATCTATCCATAACACCAGCGCTCACTATATAATAGAAAATCCAACATAACAGTATCTGAAAATCCAAAATAGCTTATATTAGTATTTAATATAAGACTCTTATAGTTATATACATTTATATCATAACATGAATATCAATCATGAATGCATCTAGTCTAATCAACTAATGCAACAACTAGTGTATGTATGTATGTTCCATGAAAACCCCTTTGTATGAATGCAATGTTTGAAAACGGTTATAGTCCAGCAAAAACATTTGACCTGGTTCTCTATAACCTTGGCTCTTATACCAATCTGTAACACCCCCAAAATGGATCGCAGCGGAATATGGGTCTGGGGATGGTACGTCATAGATCAATAACACAAGATAATATAAGAACAACTAAAAAGTCGTTTCAAATTGATACACTGGATTTAGCAAAGTGTTTGATACAAAAGCCCGAAGCTTTACTTGTTCAAAATACAAAATACAATATTCTAGTTCATAACAATATATCCCAAAATGTAATGCAACCAAATCTTTAGCATGTGACATCCAAAATATATAAGCACCAAGGTATCCCTTGCACATCGTGCCTTATTGACCTCCTGAAAAACATTGCTTTAAAACGTCAATATATTGTTGAGTGAATTCATAGGTTTGTAAATGTATAATGTAGGACCGCAAGATTTCCCCATGATAATGCAACAGATGCAAACATCATAAAATGTAATTACGTTTTCCTAAGCTCATGACACTGAAGCTCGACATGTATGAAATGCAATATAAATTGCCAACATTGCCCGTGATGATGTTCTAACCCGCAACATCCTATGTCCGACATGGTATACGTTCATTTGTCCAGTGATAGCTAATCACCCAAACGGGGATGTCAATCAAAATAGATCTATTTATAACATTCGCGCTCACAACAGTAACTGACAGTTCATGATTATGGGCTCAGATGGGTTATCACTACTTAGGCAAACACGTAATCAAGTAAAATGTACACTTGCGTCCAATTTGTAAAACATGCATATGTTTCTCACCCCAAAACTTGTAAATCATTATAAATGTAAAACGTGAGGCTATGAACTCACCTCGAGTGAATTGAACAATCAACAATGTATATCACAACAGATAATGCGTCACGATAATGACCGAATGCAACCTAATCAAGTATAGGTCGTATAAGTACTAAGCACTTTGAATAACTACTACCATATATAATTCTATATAGCTACATCACCATCTAATTGCGTTTTGTTGTCGTAAAACCCGTAAATGTCGTATTTTATTCGTTATAGCTCCGTTTTTAATGATTCTTTCGAGGACGTTCTCGTTTTTGAAAGTTCTATAATTTTATGAGGTTTACAAAAATATAACTTTCTGTCATGAATAGTAACTTTTATAAAAATAGTTTTATAAAAGTATTAATTGTCGTAAACTCGCGAAATTCATAACTCGTTCGTTATTAATTGAAAAATTACGATTCTTATCATTTTGGAATCCTAAAAATATGTATTATTTGTTAAAAATACCCATACTTGCTGTTTAAAATTTTTATAAAAATGTTTTTATAAAAATTTATTTACGACTTCGTTTATTAACGTATAACTTGTTTTTAACATAACTTTTTCGTTATTAATCCGTTTAACAAGTTTCTTACTTTTTCGGAATCGTCGTGAATTGTATTATCTTATAAAAATATAAAATGGGTATGTTATAATTCGAATTTTGGACAGCAAGTTAGGTTGAGTTTGTTAAGTCCATTTTTAACCTTTTCTTTATACTTTAACACTTTTGTATTTTACCACAAGTCTTATATGTCATATGTGTTATATATCATATGTTATACATATAATAATGTCCATAAGTTCATATTTGCCCAAGATCATCAAGATCACAAGTTATTAACTTTACATGAAATAATAAACTTTCTTACTTAACTTTTAATTACAAGTTTACATATGAACTTCTTATACTTAAACCAAGATTGTACAAGATTTATATATCCCTTATTTCATGATATTACCAACATCATAATATGTGAGAAAGTGTGCAAAATCATAATCACAAGAAAAATTATATTTTTCATGTTCAAAAATATTCCTAATGGTGATTTAAGCTAAATAGAATAATCATATGCATAAAATGAAATTTATAAGAACATAAAGAGTTCAAATAGACCTTATGAGGTATGATGATGATGAGAAACAAATGCTAAACCCGTGTTTAGCCTTAAAACCAAAGCTTGCACTTAAGAAACCCTAGTTTTCTTAACAAAACCCTAGCTTCCTTTTCTTGATTAATACTTGAAAAAGGTTAGCCAATGGTTGGAAACACCTTAGAACATCTTAGGATAGATGTGTATAGGTGTGTATGGGTTGGAAAAATTTTTGCTATTGATTTGGTTGGTGTGATGCTTGTATGCCGAAGCATATAGGGAGACAAGGAAAGTGGATTTTGTGAATTATTCTCTAAGTATAAATGCATTGTATGAGTTACTTGCTAGTCATGCATGTTATATAAGATGTTAGGTTAGTCAAGGGGACATAAAAGGGTCTTAGGAATGGCCATGGTCAAGGTATGGTAGGCATGGTCTTGCCATAATGAGGTATGGTGTTGCCATAATGAAGCATGGCATGAAATTGACCAATCTTGAAGCCTTATCTTATTTTTCATGTACATATTTGTATATGATGCATGATTTTCGGTGGAACAAAGATATACATGATATATTTATGTAACTTTTATGTATTGGGTATAAAAGTGGGTATTTGTTGAAGCGTAGAAAAGTTTTTGTGGTTCCGGGAGTGCCTAAACGCAATTTATCGCGAAACGTATACACTTTACGTATCCGATAAAAAAATAGAATGAACAAAGTTAATAATTATCCTCAAAATAATTATATAACCCTTGCTTAATGTAAACATTTAATTGTTTGGTGCCCGATTACATTGAACGCTAATTTTTAGCTTACGCGATTTAAACTTAATTCATGAAATTACAAGCAAACGCGTACAATACTAAAAATAAATAGCATAGTTATCGACGTCGTCAAAGACTTGAAAACACAGGGTGTTATAGACTTCCCCCGTTAAACGAGCCTTGTCCTCAAGGCTCACAATGCAGCACTTGACGACGGTGTGGTCTCGGTGAAGAGGTGTGGATATTTCTTCTTGAATTGGTCTTCACGCTCCCACGTGAACTCAGGACCTCTCTTGGAGTTCCATCGAACTTTGACCAATGGGATCCGACTTCTCTTCAACCGTTTAACTTCTCGGTCCACTATTTCTACCGGTTCCTCAACAAAATGGAGTTTGTCGTCCAAATTAAGTCCATCCAACGGAACGGCTAATGGTTCGTCGGCATGACACTTTTTCAGATTAGATACATGAAATGTATTATGGACTCTGCTCAATTCTTCTGGAAGTTCAAGGCTTGTATGAACTTCTCCAATCCCTTTCTATAACCTTAAAAAAGTCCAGAAAAATCCTAGGGTTCAAATTCCCCCGTTTTGCCAAAACGTCACGAACCCTTTCAAAGGCGAGACCGTAAGCATAACTTTTTCCCGACTTCGGAATTTCCATATTGGTTACGCTTCATAAGTCAGCTAACTCTTCTGTCGGTCACGAGAGCTTGCATCCTTTGCTTGATCCTGATGATTTTCTCTGTGGTTCTTGGCTCAGTTCGTGGTACCGAAGTATTTGAGCCTTACTCCAACTTCAGTCCAACAACAGGTGAGCGACACTTTCGACCATAAAGTGCTTCAAATGGTGCGGCCTTGATGCTAGCGTGATAGCTATTGTTATATGAAAACGGAATATATGGCAATTGGTTAACCAACCCTTTCCAAGTCGTTTTCTGATAGCACAAGCACGCAAAATATCCTCGAGAAGTTTGAATGGTCCTCTCGATTTGCCGTCGGTTTTCGGCTGGTAGCAGTACTCATATCCAGTTTTGTTACCAAAGCACTCTAAGTGACCTCCAGAATTTGATGCGAATCCTCGGGTTCGATCGCAAATGATTGTACGGGTATCCCATGCCTCGTGACCTCTTCCTTTAGGTACAATCTTGCAAGTTTATCCAAAGGATCGGTCTCTCTCATTGGTGTGAAGATCGCAGACTTAGTGAGTCGGTCCACGATCACCCAAATTGTGTCATAACCTTGAGACGTCTTAGGAAGCTTCGTGAACGAAATAAATGGTGATGTTCATCCATTACATCGGGTATCTTGGTTGTCCAACATTTCAGAGCAGCGACTTTGACTGTTCGGCCCTTGACCTTAGCACAGGTCAAAGCATTATTAACTATATGTGGCTATTGTCGGCTTTCATGTTGGGCCACCTGTATAACTTCTCATGTTCTTGGTACATTTTGTCGGAACCCGGGTATGAATAGAGTGTTTGGATTTATGGGTATTCGTGCAGATGATTACAGTTGTAAAATGCCATCAACAACGGTAACAATCCTTCCATTTGAGGCAAAGGGTTCCTCCGTACGTGGTTCAAACTTTTGTTCTCTAATAGATTCTGGAAATTTAGCATGTTCGACAACATTCCCATACGTATTCACTCTTTAGGTGCTCGGGTTTTCGCGCTTCGGTTGAGCATTTAAGATCTGTTTGGAAGATCCAAAACTAATTAGTCATAAAACAAGGCTCGACACTCTTAGCGGTGGTTCTGTTCTTCCTGCTTAAAGCGTCAGCAAACGGACATTGCTTTCACGGGTGATATGAATAATCGCAATCGTTATAACTTAACAACTCAACCATCGGTCGTTGCCTCATGTTAGCTCTTTTTGATCTAGAAATGTGTTTTGCAAACTTTGTGATAGGTGAACACGTACACTTGGTTCGTATAAATAATGTCTCCAGATCTTGAGAGCAAATACCACTGCCCCAAGTTCTAAATCATGAGTTGTGTAGTTTTTCTCATGAATCTTCAACTGGCGTGATGCATAAGAA
Organism: Tanacetum coccineum; assembly: GCA_026074375.1. NCBI lineage: Eukaryota > Viridiplantae > Streptophyta > Magnoliopsida > Asterales > Asteraceae > Tanacetum > Tanacetum coccineum. Next base: position 11,048 of record BQNB010178377.1, read on the forward strand.
ATCACTTTTTCTCTCTGCATTAATACAGCGCCCAAACCCTTCTTCGAAGCGTCGCAGTATGCGAAGGAAATTTCGCTTCTTTCAGGTTATGCAAGATTGGTGCAATGAACAACTTTTTGTTTAACAGTTGAAAGCTGCTTTTGTTGATCGCCCATTCAAACTTAATCTTCTTCGGGTGAGCTTGGTCATCGGTTTTGCAATTCTTCGAAAACCCTTTCAATGAACTTCGATAGTATCAGCAAGGACCCAAAAAACTGAACTCTAATAAATCTCCGTTGGTGACTTAGGAGATGTCCAATCTTTAATGGATTCAATCTTGGCTGGATCCACATGAATTCTTACACTATCGATCACATGCAAGGAACTGTACCATGGAATCCAAAAATTCGCATTTTGGGGAAAACTTTGCAATCTCAAAGTTCCTCTTTCTTAAACAATTCCATTCATTTAAGTGCTCTTCAGTTCTTTCTTGTTCTTGCGAATATATCAAAATATCATCTAAAGAACATTCACAAATTTAATCCAGGTAGGTTTGCAAAACCCGATTCATATGGATCCATGAAACGGCAGGTGCGTTTGTCAAACCAAATGGCATAACTTGAAATTCGTTATGCCATATCGATTTCTGAGGCAGTCTTCGGAATGGTCTTCTTCACGAACCCTTATGGGTGATATCTGACCTTAAGTCATCTTCGAGTAGACTCACTCGACCCTTGGTGCTGTTCTAAAGGTCATCAATTCTTGGGAGCGGGATAACGGGGTTCTTTACCGTTAATTTATTCAGTTCCCGGTAGTCAATGCACATCCGGAATGAACCGTCCTTCTTCTTGACAAACAAGACCGGAGCTCCCCAGGGTGAGGAACTAGGCCTTATAAAACCTTTGTCGGATAGCTCCTTTAATTGCTCAGATAACTCTTTCATCTCGGAAGGCGCCAATCGATAAGGTGCCCGTGCTACCGGTGCAGCTCTCAGGTAAAAACAATTTGGAATCAACTTGTCGAGTCGGAGGAAGACCGGCAAGGTCTTCAGGAAATACTGCAGGAAAGTTTTGTACTATGGGTACGTACTCAGTCGATTCTCTCCGACTTGTCTTCATTCTCTTTTGTGGTGACTTGTGCTAAAAAGATAGAAAACCTTTCTCTATGTTACTTCTGGTTTTGTGCTAGAATTGAGGTTTAATCGTGTACATTTCCCTGGGTACTTCCATCACCGTGTATGATTAAGGTTTTATTTTTCCAGGGAATGCGAACAATCTTCTCAGCGCACACAATGACCGCTTGGTACCTCGCTAACCAATCCATACCGATTATAGCATCGAAACTGCCAAGTTCTACAGGCATTAAGTTTATGTTGAATTGGTGGTTTAGGAAGTTTAAGGTGCAACCCTTAAAGATAGTGTTTAACCCAATTATTCTCAAGTCAGCTAGTTCGACATCATAATAGTGATCTAGGGTAGATGGCATGATGTCAATTTGGGAGCTAAATACAGTAGACACAAAACTTCGATCGGCACCCGTATCGAACAAGATATAAGCATATCGGTTGTTTAGAAGGAACGTACCCGCAATGACGTTGTCTGGATTTTCCCCCGCATTTCCAACCACATACACCTTCGCTGGAGCCCTGTTATTCCCAGCTTGATTTCCATGGTCATTGTTTCTCAGTTTTGGGCAGTTTCTTCTAAAATGTCCTTGAGCTCCGCACTCATAGCAACCATTTCCCTTTTGATTATTATTGTTGTTATTGTGGTTGTTATTGTTAGCATTGTTGTTGTTATTGGCAGGCCGGATTCTACAGTCCTTGGTCGCATGGCCAACCCTCTTGCAGT
>BQNB010178379.1:0-12876 GCA_026074375.1 Tanacetum coccineum
TTTGTGCTAATGAAACTGAGAAGATCAACAAGTACATCCGTGGACTTCCTAATAACATCTATGGGAATGTGAAGTCTTCCAATCCCAAGACGTTGGATGAGACGATTGAGTTGGCCAGCGACTTGATGGATCAGAAACTCCATACCTATGCGGAAAAGTCTGATAACAAAAGGAAGGCGGAAGATTCATCTAGAAAAAACCATGGTCATTAACAACAACCCTTCAAAAGCATAATGTCGCCAAGGTCTACAACATGGGAACTGGTGAGAAGAAACCCTATGGGGGAAATTTGCCCAAGTGCACTAAGTGCCACTTCTACCACAATGGCCTGTGTACTCAGAAGTGCCACATGTGCAACAAGGTAGGGCACCTTGCCCGAGACTACAGGAGTTCTGGCAACACAAATGTTGCAAATACTCATAAGGGTAATGGGGCAAATCCCAAGGGGAATGGTTGTTTTGAATGTGGAGCTCCAGGACATTTCAAGAGAGATTGTCCAAAGTTGAAGAATAAGGATGGAGGAAATGGGAACGTACAAGGCTAGGTGTATGCAGTTGGGAATGCAAAGAAGAGAGGGAATGCATCGAGAAACCCATACTCTAATGTCGTCACAAGTACGTTCCTCTTAAACAACCACTATGCATCTATCTTATTCGACACTGGTGCCGATAGGAGTTTTATATCCACTGCATTTAGTTCCCTGATTAACATCGCCCCAACTCCATTAGAAAACAATTATGATGTCGAATTAGCTGATGGGAAAATAGTCGGGATAAACACCATTATACGAGGTTGTACTTTAAGTTTCTTAGACCATCTATTCAACATAGATCTAATGCCCGTAGAACAAGGTAGTTTCTGTAACACCCCTAAATCTGGGTTGCAGCGGAATGTTGAATATCCGAGGGCGTTACTTCATAGATCAATAGCACAAGAGAAGAGAACGACCACTAAATGTGTCGTTTAAAAAGATACATTGGATTTAACAAAATACTTGTTCATTACATAAGCTCATGGCTTTAAATTGTTTGACGACAAAAGTAAAGATTTTGGTTTATAACAAATATCCCAAAATATAATACATCCCAAATCTTTAGTACCGACTCTTACAAAGAGTAATCCCCTAATGTATCTTGGCACCTCGTGCCTTATTGACCTGAGAAAAACATGCTTAAAACGTCAACATAAAGTTGGTGAATTCATAGGTTTATGTAAATCAATTGTAGGACCGCAAGATTTCCAAGTGTATGATTAAGCAACAGACGCAAATATCATAAAAAGTAATTACGGTTTCCTAAGCTCATGACACCGAAGCTCGATGTATATGGATGTAATAATTTGCCAATAAATGCCCCTGAATGATGTTCTAACCTGCAACATCCCAAGTCCGACATGGTATACGTTTGTTGTCCGGCAGACCGAAACAGTGAGCGCTACTCACCCAAACGGGGACGTCAATCCTAAATAGATCTATTTATAACATTCACGCTCGTAATCTAGCAATTAACAGTTCATGATAATAGGGCTTAGTGGGTTATCGCTACTTAGGCAAACTCCTAATCATGGTATAAAATGTACACTTGCGTCCAGTTTGTAAAATAAAGCATGTTCTCACCCCAACAGTGTAAATCATTTAAATAATTATAAAACATGGGGCTATGAACTAACCTTAGTAAATAGTCCTCTGAAAATGATAATATATCCAAGTATAGCAAATGAATCACACCGTCAAATACCTAAGTAAATACGGTCAGTGTTAGTCTACAGTTTAGGTTAAAGACTCAATGTATAAACTATAATAAATTGCTAGTTTATATATACTGTTATCACTTGTGTGGTGATGCAAATGTTTATTGAATTTGTATTCACTTGATGGATTTTGGGAAGGTATACGATTTTACATGATCTTGTATACGTATAAATGTTACTAATAAATATTCATATTTATTAAGTTGTAGGTTAACCGGTATACTATCCGGATGTCATTCGTACGATATGTCAATTGTTTATTAAATTCACTTTATAAAATAACCCTTAGGTTTTCCATAATTATAAAACAGCCCATGGGTTTATAAAATATATACTATTTTATATTTTAAACCCTTAAGTTTCCACTTGTACACATTTGGTCCTTTAACTTTACCAAATTACCCCTTTAGGTCCTTATATGTCCCAATAGTCCCTAAAGTTTTAGAAATGACAAAACAGTCCCTCAACTTACAAAAACAGTAAGTTGACAGAATTGAACCCTAAAGTTTACACATTTAGTCCCTTAACTTGTAAAAATCACATTTTAAGCCCGATTAAGTTCTAACAAGTGACAATTGGTTTTATTACTTTCAAATAAGCCATAGAAACTGAGACTTCTTATAAATAAGCTGGGATGAGCTTATTTATGCTTATTAGGCTTAACGAGCCTTATTAGGTCCGTTAAGGTCCAATAAGCTATTTAATGGTCTGAATGAAGCTTCACGAGCGCATAAGCTCTCCTTAAGCTTATTAAAGACTGATAAGCTGAAAAATAAGCTCGATTGAGCTTATTTGAGCTTATACGAGCTTATTGGGCTCATTAGCATAATAACTCAACCCGTTTACTTTTAAAAGTCCATTAAGATGTGAAATAACAATCCAACTTATTTTCCTAGGCTAAATAAGCACTATTGAGTCTGTTTTATGGTTCGTCTTATTCAATAAGCCGTTAAGCTCGTTATTTGGCTTTCGGGCCCAATAAGAACCCGAATAGTATTTCAATGTTTTAGGCTCGGTCCATTAAGGTCCATTAGCATTGTTTAGGTTCAATAAGGTTATTAAACTCAAATAAGCCCCCCCAATAAGCTGTTTAAGCTCGATGTGGCTTATTGGCTTACGTTTTGGACTCGTTAATAGGCTAACAAGCCCGTTAAGGGTCCGGTTGGTTTTCTAAAGTGTGTTAAGGTTTATATAAATTCCCATAAGCATATTTAGCCCTAAATAAGCTCGTGGAGCTTATTAAATAAGCTGTAACCTTACAAGACGTGGCCTGTTGGGCCTGTTGGGCCCACTTAGTGGGCTGTCGAGCCCATGGTGGCCCAAAAATAGTCCTTTAGTTTACTAATTTAATTATTGGGCTCAAATCTTTCATGTAGCATTCGTTAAGCAATAGTTTAACGTTTTTCTTCACATGCATTCGATCTATAAGCTCATGCATTCATTCCCAAGTCTAGCCATCTCGTATTCATGAAAAGTTAACGTATAGTTTTTATATATTTCGCATATACATGAGGGTTTTCATATAATTTACCTTTCTTGCGTTTTAAATGATATGTTAAAGGCTTAACTCGATTTTCAAACAAGTCTTATATATGTTATCACCACACAAGAGTTTATTCGTGTAATATAAGTGCGTGAACCGTGTATGGGTTGAGCCATGCATGTTCATGCTCACGTAGTTTTGCTAGTTATCAATATTCGCGACTTAAGTGACTAGATAAGGAAACAATGAAAAGAATATTGACATAGGGAAATTTAGTTCGACTTACAAAGGGTCCTAGAGACTTTGTTTCGTGTTTTGAACGTGTTGGATGCTAACCCCAAACGTATACCCAATCGTATACCAAATATGTATCAACCCCTTGGCTCGTGTACCTCTTATGAGCTTGCTATATAACTTTGTTGTGTTCGTGACTTCGAGTTAAGTGAAGGAAGGTGTTTGTTTGCGTCTTATGTCCCGAACGAGAGGAGAGATGAAGGTGAAGAGTGTTTAGTGTATATGAGAGTTGCAAGAGTGTAGTATGGTGAATGTGAGTGTGTATTTATAGACAAGTGAGCTAGTTACACATTCCTAGTTACATGAATAACCCAAATCGGCCCTAACCTTGGTGGTTTTGTTGTTTTGGTTAATCACACATTGTTTTGATAAAACCACAAGGTACCATTCTTAATTACAAGGATTTTGGTACAAGATTTACCTAGGATTATGAAAATCTTATGAGTTGTGTATATACATGCATGTGAACGTGGCCTAGGGGGCAAAAGAGAAGTCATTTGGTTATTATCCAATGTGTAAAGGCTAATGCGAGACATTAAGTACTAATCTTAATTAACTAAGTGATGTACATGTACTTTGGAAGATCATTAGAAGATTTATAGATGTGTTTGCGTGTATATGCGGCCCCTAGTGGGTTATATGCACAAAATTGATTTAATTTTTATGTTAAGGTTTTAAAAGTGGGTATTGGTTTGAGTCTAGGTAAGTCTAAGAAATTCTGGGGTATGTCCGAATATATTTTACTGTGAAACGTAACCTTTTTACATGACCAATAAAATAAAATACTCAATGTTAATAATTATCTTTTTAATAATTATATATTACTTGGTTGATGTAAACCTTAATTTATTTGATGACCGTTTACATTAAATGATTATTTCTAGTCTACGCGATTTAACTTAAAACTTAATTTAAAAGTAGACACACATCAGACCAAAATAAATAGTGACGAATAATAGGAGTCGTAAAATGACCTGAAAATTGAGAAATGTTACAAAAACGAATAAAGGGATAAGAAAACAAGGAAAAGAAACTAGTACTCCCCAGGTTTACTCAATAATGGAGAAGAAACATGCGATAACTGGTTAAATCGTCCTCCGAGAATCATCCAATGAAACTTCCTAAGAACTTCAAAGCTTCTTCTCATCAAATATAACCTGTAATCAAAGACAGAGAAAACTATACCAAGCATAAAATGTGCGATTTACCAATATATAATATGAATTTAGGGTTCAACTCGATAGATAGGATGAAAGAATTGTTAAACTCATTAGGTTTATGCAGGTTTATATAGAAGAATACCTATATTAAATATTGAACAAGTTTTATTTTCAAAAATAATTAAAAACTTTTAAGTTTTCTGGACCTGGGCGTTTGACGCCGTCAGGATTGGTGTGACCCCGTCACAGGGGTCGTAGTGACGGCGTCGAGTGTTAATCGCGACGCCGTCTCCACCGTCTGTGAAAACGAAATTTTTGTTTTTGATGAAAAATTTCCTGCACTTGATTCCATAAGTTAATTCTTGTATAAATGGTTGCCATAAAACTGAGAGTTTAACAAATTCAATCATATGAATCTTTTAACTTGAATTCCATGAGGCATAAACACTTGCATTTTGAGCATTTTTTATATTGGACCTATCTTCAAGTGAACCTGCACTTATTTCATGCTATTAAGTAACAAAAGTTCTTTAGAAATGATGAAAATATATATAATAACACCGCCTAAAACATGTATAATTAAGGCGTTATCAGGAATTTAAAGTCGGCTGGGAAGGGGTCCTTAAATGTGGCACATGGTAGTTATAGTAATACTCCTATTATAGATAAGATCGATAAACTAGAATGCCAAATTCTTGATGGTAAACTTATGTTTGTAGATGATGATGGGAACCCGCTTGTTCCTAAGGGTAATGTGGATAGTGAGAGTGAAGTGGAAGTGGTGTTTGAAGAAACCGCAAATTTAATGGCTTCAACGAGTTTTAAAGGTGAAAGTGACCAAGCTATGGTACTAATAGCCTGTTGGAACAATGTATGAAAAGAAAACAAGATGATGACTACGACCCATATGATGATGATTTGTATGAAAGTCATGATATATCTGATCACCTTCAGGCTATTTGTGATGATTTAGATATCACGGTCCGTGGTCGAAAGAAGAAATAGATTATTTTTTATGTTTATTGAGTCAATTGTAATCTAGTTATAGTAGTATCTTCCTTTGGAGTAGTTGTGCTTGTTATATTCGTTTTGTGCCTATGTAACGGGCTGAGGTGTGGGATTCACCCATATCCTTTGTACTGAATCATTTTTTGAAAGGAATACATTTACCGAGGAAAACCTTTACCCAAAAGATCATCTCTGATGAGATGCAATAAGCTTTTAAGATTATCAACTTATTTTTTTTTCATGTATTCATGTATAGTTTCACTGAAAGTACGATATATATTCAACTTGATCTCTAAACTATGTTTACTCATACAGGCAATATCTACCTATTCCTCAACTAAATAATTATATACCTTTTCTTCTAATGCTTTAATTTTTTAAAGTTATTTTTGACCTATTTTCAACTTACTATTTGGAGATGCTATTAGAAAATCTCTAGCTAATAGAGGTGCACATATGGGTGAATCCCAAGATCTGCCTCAGGACCGGTCCAAAAAAGCTCAAAAAAACCCAGTCCGGACCGGTGGTCCTAAATGATCATGATATTAAGCAACAAAGACTGATCTAGTCTAAGGGTTTGGCTTGAGGGCTTAAAAATCCCGCAAAAATCCTGAAAGCCCGTGCTAAGCCTAAAGCCCGATATAAACACTAATTTTTTAAAAATTAAATAAAGTTGTAAGTACTAGACGTTAATATTATGTTTTATAACTTATTTTTTGGGTAAAGGGTTTCCCTGGTAAATTTATTACTCCAAAAAATAGTTCAGTACAACGGATGTGGGTGGATCTTATATCTCAGCCAGTTACATAGGCAAACTACTTCACTAAGAAAGGTGCAAATATGACTAGATTACAAATGACACCACACAGCATCAAAAGCTCTATGTCTTCTTCCGACCACGAACATTTATACCCAAATTATCACATATAGTTGTATATTGTCAAGAATTTTCTGACCTTCATACATATCATCATCATATGGGTCATAGTCATCATCCACCTTACCATCCCTCTATTGTTACAACAAGATTTTCAGTCTATAGCCAACATCTATCGATTTTGATGCCAAAAAACTTGCTTTTTTATTATCAACTGGTTTAACTTAATCATCGCTACCCAAATTAACTAGATATTCAACCTTTTCAAGAGGTTTCCCATCATCATCCACAAGCACAAGTTTACCCTCCAGAATATGTTTTTCTAAAACATTAATCTTATCTACTATAGGGGTAGAAATTAGTCCCTCATCTTGCATACTCAAATTAGTCCTCATCTTCCTCAATAATCAGATTGTCATCATTTAAAGCTTCAAACGAGTTACTAAGAGAAAAAATATTACCTTTATTTCTTGATGAATAACCCAAAGTTGAAGCCTTATTCGTACCAACCAAAGGAGTCGTCTTTGAAGAGTTACTTGTCCTATTAGTCGATTGCTTTGCTTTTGGGCAATACTGAGTTTTTGGCATAACAAAAAATTTGGTGCCTCCATTAATACCACCTGATTTCTTTTTTTTCACTTTAATAAAACCTTCATTATCAGCCCCCGATGTCTAGCCCCTACCTTTATCCTTTTGATTCACCACTCGTATAGGAGCAACTTTTAGAGATTTTGGACAATCAGCATGTGAGTGACCAAATATCAAGCATGGACTACAACGAGGAGGTTCCCACTCGTATTTAATACGGATAGTTTCTTTCGTATAGCCATTTCCTTTAAGGTTTGGAATAGCCATCACCAAATGATCACTAAAGTCATTGCAAGCATTGATTTCAATCAAGATTCTTGCATAGCTGCTCTGGCCCCATGATTCCAAGCACATGGAATTTGTGTATGAATCAAGCATCATTGGATTACCAATTTTCTTAGCCATCAAGCTTAACCCATCTGATGTGTAAGCAACCAACAAAATATCATGAAACTTTACCCAAATTGGAATACACGATAATTCTTCTTTAAGAAGACTCACGGAGGGCGAACGTTTGTTTAGAATAATATAAGTATTCACATTCATCCAGCGGACCATTTGGTAAGCACGACTTTAAAACCCTCATAGAAGCAAACTTAAAAAAGAAAAAAACTTTAAGTAGTGTAACCTTCTCTAATCCATACTTTTCCTAATTGTTACGCACAAAAATTTAACATGAGAAATGCAAGCTTTTTACCAATAAAGTACCCATAGAGAGAGTTGTTCATTCGATCATTAAACCTAATGAACTATACTAAAGGTATCCAAAAATCACAATGTCATAATCAGCACCATTGGGCACATTAGCTTTAGTTTTCTGGAGATTAGCCTTAGTCAAAGACTTAGGGTTAAGCTTATTAGCATAAGATGAGGGAACAACATTAATAGTCAGACCAATAAAGTTTGGAACCTCAGAAGACACATTAGCAGACATCGTTGGATCACTTCCATTAGATTGAGAAGCATGTTTCTGTGAAACTTCATTTGGAGCAGAGTAACATCATTTAAACTATTAAACACCTTACATAGGTTTTCTTGTTGCATATTCGAACTAGCATTAGCTTTCCCCACACATTTTTTTCTTATAATTGATACCCCTTCCACCTGAATCCAGAAAACCCTTTTTTTATCTTACATCCAAATGAAATCTGTAGAAACTAGAGGGGGGGGGGGAGTTGAATAGTTTAGATGTTTGTTTTACATTTTAAAACTTTACTTTCAAAAATGCTTAGATCTGAGTTATATGTTTAACCAAATCACAATATAAACAAGCATAATATCTTAACTCTTAACTAGATAACAACAATATAAAGCTAACGAGATAAACAACCAACCAAGAAAAACCAAGATTTTATAGGTGGTCATCTATGAAGCACCTCATACTCCATCCCCGAGTCTCGACTGAGATTTACTAGTCATAAGCTCCCTTTAGGCGTGAGAAAACTGTTTACACGTCGGTTACTTTATTTCTGACCTTTTTTTTATGACATAAGCTAAATAATCAAGTCCTAATCTTAGCAAGATCCAATCTACCATTCACAAGATATTACTACTTACAAGACTCTACACTATCGAATCTACACAATATCCAAATCACACAAATACACAAGATAAATACAATAGAGATTTGGTACTTAGAAGAAAAAAGGAGAGATCACTAATTAACACTTTGTTTCTTGACAAATATGAATGTTCTTCTCTTGTACATGAATGAGAGGGAAGAGATAAGAAGAAGAGATTAGATCACTTAAACAAGATCTAAGTATGTTAGTGATCAAGAGTTTTAGTAAGAGAAAGAAGAGACTAAAAAATTTCGTGCAAAGAGGAATATTTTTCTGCTGGGAGTGGAGCAGTATTTATAGACAGGAAATCACAACGGTAACTGGTGGCGGTCCCATATATATAAGGGGGCCGCCACTAGACTCCGCTCCTGTTTTTGTCTTTTTGTGGTGAAGGTTGTATCTGTTATGGAACCTTCTATTTTGGGGGGAAAATTTAAATTTCAAATTTTAAGTTTTTAATAAAACTTTTCTTTTAATTAGAAAATATTTTGTAAATGTATTTTTGAGAAAATACTTTTGTAGAATTAAAAGTGAGGATTAAGAGAAAAAAAATTTCTTGATCACTAATCATGCTTAATTATTTTGTTTGTCTATACCTTAAGTGATCACTAATCTTAGAAATGGAATTTTGTATTTAATAATTTGTAAATGTTTATTTTTATTGTAAACATTTTTACATTTTGTTATTATCAAAACGTTGAGAGGTCAAAAAATATAAATAACGTTTTTAGACATTATTTGTATTAACAATCCCCCCCTTTTTGATGATGACAAAATATATACTCATTTTAAATAAAATTAAAGATGTCAAATTATTAAATGAGTTATGTTTCATTTCTCCCCCTTTTTGTCGAATTCAAAAAAAATGATCGTCGAGTTGTTGAAGAAAGAAGGAAATTGACAATATCAAGACTCCCCCTTGATGTAAGCTCCCCCTTGTTCGGGGCACCAAGGGATCAATCTTACGAAAATTTTGTGCTACAAAACAAGGTTAGAAGAACAAGTGCAAGACAAATATCTTTTAAAGTAACACATTGTATTTAATTCAATAAAAGTAGAGTTTCATTCAACCAACAAGAAACTCATACAATAGCACATCCAACTAATACATTCATGTAAAATAAGACTAGAGCTAATACACGATAAAGAGAAACAATACTACATAAGTCCTAAATGATTCATGATTCATAGAGGATACTTTTTGAGCAAAAGGTTTGAGGTGACACATTTATGAAAATATTTGAAGACTTTTCAAGGTGGAGGTGGAAAGTGTGAGGTGATTGCGGTAGTGAAAAGATATTCAAGATGAGCAAACATGATGTTCATCTCATCTCTTAAAGTGAAAAAAAGGTTTTGGTTGTGAGAACAACATATGCAAGTTGACCCATGATAGTCATGCTAGTTGTAGAAAAGAGGATAGCCCATAATAGGTGGTTGAGGTTGTGGTGGAGATGGTGGTGATGGAGTGTCATGAATGTGATCAAGAGGAGTGATTGGGGACAAAGAAAGTATGATATCTAAGGAAGGATGACTTTGAAGTGGTTGAGGATTTAGAGGTCTAGGAGGAACATCCGAAATGTTGTCAAGCAAAGGGTTTAAGTGATGAGGAGAAGTTGGTTCATGTTCATGGTGGTGAAATTTGAAGTTTTGAGTAAAAGGAAGAACATGTGTTCTCTTGACTTGATGATGTTTGATTAGTGGATGTGGTTTTTGATGGTGCGTTTGGAGGAGTTGGATATGAAGAAGTTGTTGTAGGAGAAGGTGTGGTGGGGATATCTTCATAACTAGATATGTTGACAAATAGTTGTCTAGGAGGGATTATGGTGAGTTTGATTTTCTTGGAAGGGTTAGATGAGGAAGCATTTGTGGAAATCATGGTAGAGTGGTGTAAGGAAGATAAAGATGATGATAGAAGTAGGAAGGATGACTTATTTAATTAGGGAGGAAAAGATCAAAGTAGAAAAGCATGAGAGTTGAGTTTTTGGATTCCAAAAGTGGTTTAGGAAAATACAGAAGGTTTAGCTGGGTCTAAGAAAGAATAGTCAACTGCACAGAAAATCAGGAGCCACAGTGAAAATTCCGTGACTTCTGATGGCGGTCCCATAAATACTTGGCGGTCCCATATATATTAGGGGGCGCCCAGTAGTTATGGGGGCCGTTCTCTGGAGACAGGAAATTTTTCTAGTTTTTCTTGATTTTCTGTAAATCCTGTATCGAAACAGTTTCCTATTTTTCCCTTTTGTAGTCAATTCCAATTCATCATGAATCATCTAATACTTAACAATCAAGATTATAAGACTAAACATCCTAAGCTCAATCAAGAAATCATATGTAGGCAAATTTAACAATTTTATAAGCATGCATAATATAACAATAGTCAAAGCGTATCAAAGTGCATGCAAGCATGGGTTTAGGATGATAAAATTAAATGATCATCCAAGGCAAGTAATGTTGCCCGTACTTCATACTAAGTAACTAATAAGTAGCATAAGTTTTAATACCTAAGCATAATAGATTGGTAAATAATATAATAATGTCATAAAGTAATTTCCCTCATAGCTCACTTCTTCATGTTTCTCCACAACCTTCTTAGACTTTTTTCGATTGACCTTACTCCACCACGCTGCTCATCTCGTAACTGTAGTTGACGGTTGATGATTTTGGTTTAGCGGGTGTAAAATGGTTCCAAGTAAGGGTCAATGTTAGGTGGGTTTTGAAAAACTTGAGGAACTTGATTGGTTAGGGAATTGACATAACGAATGGGGGAAGGAGTGCTTGCACGCGATGTCCCTTCGTCATTTCCATCCTCATCATCATCGTTGAGATGAGATGAGGATTGTTGATCACAGGTAGAGGAGGAAGTGGATTGACGACCTCTTCTCGTGCCATGATCCCTTCTGGGTTTTCGTTCTAGTTGAGCGGCAAGAGGGTTCATGACACGATCGTACAAGACATAAGACTCATTTTGCAATTTAGGATTTTCACCAATGATGAATTTAAATAAACGAGTTAATAACATACCATAGGGTAGAATTAACCTCCTTTGTTTAGTAACCCACTCCATTCGTTTTGCCATGAAAAAGGCAAGGTTGATTTTTTTGGAGTGTACCACACAATAAAGCATATAATAAAAACCCCGAATAATTTCTTCTAAAGGCTTCAGGGTTGGCTCAATTTCACGAGTTAGAACTTGATATTCAAGAACATCAGTTTCTTCCTCATGACGGATGCGACGGACTTGACCTTCTCTATCAATTAGAATAGACGAAATGATGTCATCAGGAGAAGGAAGATTGGTTTGATATGGACCATCCGTAGGGACACCATATACTAACTCATCATGTGGCCATCTATTCCTAAAGACACACGCACCTTCACAAGGAAAATCAAGAATTTGAGCAAATTCTTTAAGAGAGTAAGAGAAGAATTGATTTTGAATAACAAATTCGACAAACATTTAACCTTCGTCGGAATAATTGATTTGAGATTGACTATAAAACTCAAGTATGAAACGAGGACAAATTTGTTCATTTATTTCAAGGAGACACTCGAACTCAACAAAATGAAACAACGACCAAACATAGTTTAGATTCGCAAAGTTATCAAAAACCATCCGACCCTCATGAATGCAACGACTTTCAAGGTTTCTTAGTTTTTCTTTAATAGGTGTACGGTATTTATGTGATATTATTGGAATATAGGCTCTTGTATTTTTGTGATCTTCGGATGACTTACGAGGCATGAAGAATAAAATCACATTTTATTACCGTTTACTTGTAATTTGTTATGCACATTGTTTCTACTGTGTGCCTAAATGTGACAAATGTGGAGTAACAATTAACTCGACCTAAACTTTAAAATCCTAAGAGTTAATCCAAACGCTCTTTAGTTTGATTTTGCTCATCCAAACATGTCAAAAAATACATATGAGTTATGTATCTTGAGATTTGTTCATGAGATCGTTATGCATGTGTTTGAAAACTTTTTTAAGTTGTATTAACAATGCATAGCAACAATTTTATTATGTTCCTAACGTGAGTGAATTGAAAATAAAATTGGGGTTTTTGGTTCGAAATCAATTTTCAACAAACTCACAAATGTATGAAAACCCTATGTCTACGGGAAGTATATTAGTTATACATTGTATCCTAGTAG
>BQNB010178381.1:0-12876 GCA_026074375.1 Tanacetum coccineum
TACTCGCAGTTACAGACTTTGTTTTATTAGAAGTACTAGAAATCCTATGGTGGTCTTCTACTTTAGTCTTCTTATCCTTCACATGACTATTGCTTGGCACAACCTTATCTTTCATTTGAGTGCTCCTAAACTGTGGTCTGCTAACATTAGTTTTGTGAATTACTCCTATAGAGGTAGATACACGAGGATTAGTATTCCTAGAAGTCTGAGGCAACTGTGGTGCTCCAGTTTGTGTTGTCCTAGATTCAATTCGATACATGCCTGGTTTAATCACATTTGTGTTTCTTACAGCTTGGGTTGCTGTTTGAGGCAATTTATGTGTAGTGACTGTTTTTCATAAACCTTCTGACTCATTAGTAGGGGTGGAAACGAGCCGAGCTACTCGTGAAAATCTCGGGATCAGACCGGTAAAAAGCTTGAACGAGCCGAGCCTAAATGAGCTCGAGCCCGAGCTCGAGCCTAAATTAGAGCTCATTTAATAAACTAGCCCGATCTCGAGCTTTACATACAAAGCTCGCCTAGGCTCGCGAGCCTAAACGAGCTCTAGTAAACGATCTAAAAATATAAACGAGCTCGAATAAGTAAGTTTATGAAGACAAGCTTTATTTTTTATAAGTGCATCACAAATGAGCCGAGCCCGAGCTTATACATCATACAACGAGCCCGAGCAGCTCAACTCTTAAGGCTCGAAACGAGCCGAGCTTGAGCTCGAGCTTTCTGAAATATAAACGAGCCGAGCTCGAGCTTTAGCAGGCTCGAGCTCGGCTCGGCTCGTTTCCATCCCTACTCATTATTTTTTAGAACCGACTTTTTCGTTGAAAAGTTTTTCCTCTCAAGAGAGTCTGAAAAAGGAGCCGGTTTGCCTAAAACTGATGGTTTTGGAATTCTTTGTGCATTTGGTTGTCGAACAACAGATGGTTTATCAAACTTAGTTTCCACAGACTTTCCTTTGCATTTCTCAATGAGTTTCTTTAACTCACTTATAGCAATGTTCTTGTCTTGCAATTGAGCTTTCAAATCTTGTATCTCAAAATATTGTTCACGTTCTTTCAGAAATACATTTGACGCTTTTTCTTTGCAAACTGTGTCATTTTTCATTTGTTCTTGACATTGTTGTAAAGCGAGTTCAAGAGAAATCGAGTGTTTTTCTAATTTAGCAAAACTTCGTAAAAGCTCAGTATAAACCTCTTTACTAACAAATTCAGTTTGTTTCGAAAGCTTTTGTGCAAGACATTCACATTCCTTGACTTTATGAAGATATAAGCATTGCAATTCAGTGTGCGCATCTAAATCAGATAACGAATGCAAATAAGAACACATAACATCATTAGACACACATTCTTGCAAGAGCATATCATACATGTTTGAAAATTATGCCTTATCAGATCCAAGTTCGTCAATTTCTTTTTCAAGGGATTCAGCATACTTTAAATCAATATGCATTTCTTTCTTAAGTTCATGAACAAATGCGAAACTATCATTTTGTGTCTTAAGGGCAAGAGGCATCAAACATGTCTTAATCAGGATTTCCATATCTTTAGCAGTTGGGGCACGAAAATGATCTCTAGAATGTTTCACCCAAGCTTGATCGACAAGTTCTCTAAGATGATTTATGTTATTTGTCATGACATTATATGCTTGTCTACTTTTGCTTATTGACTTGGAAACAGGTAAGAAATCGATGTTTTTGAAAATATTTGGTTTTGTTTTCACAAAAGATTTTCTCCACATTTTCTTCCTTACTTCATTTGCGTGTGCCAACTGTATTTGATATTCCTGGGTTGGGGGTTTAAAAATTTCATAAAGACTATTTAACTTTGTGTAATCATAGGGTTTCACTAAGTCTTTATTCAATTTTTCTCGACTCTCTCTTTCAAGAGTCAGTGTCTCTTCCCTATCGGGGACGAGTCTGTTTGCAGGATCAGATTGGTCATGTGGGATCTCATACAAACATGGTTTCTCATATTGAGCCTTTTTGAGGTACATTGGATTAGCAAAGGTAGGTCTTCCATTAAATGTAGGGCATTTGGGTGCTAACATATGAATGGTTTGGATTGATTGACACCTTTTGTAAACAATTTCATTCAAAAACTTTAATTGGTTTTCCATTGAAATCATTTTGTCAATATCTTTTTCTTCCTTAAGTTTCAAATCCGTTATTACCTTTGTTTTCTCCTTGACAAGACCTTCGTAATGTGACTTTGTTAAAAGACTCTGTTTGACTAACTCATCGTGTTTCTCTTTGACAACAGAAATTTCGTAGGCTTTAACTTTTAAACCTTCTTTTATGTCAATGTCTTTTTGAGCTAATAGTCCTAGAGTTTCATTTAACTTACGTTCAAGTTTGTCATAGTCAACTGTACGGTCATTAAAGGCCTTGTACCTCTCAAACTCAGTCTGTTTGTTTTGAAGTGCAACTAAACAACTATCCCGAATACTATTAGACTCCCCCAGGGTTCTACTAGTCTCTTCAAGAGTAGATTTGCACTCTTTCAATTCTTGAGTCAATGATGCGTTTGCTTTCTTTAATTGCTTTTGAATCTTTTTATTTTCATCGACATCAAGTTTTAAATTTGCAATTAAATTTGCAATTAAATTAGCAAGCGCAACACGCTCATCATCACATTCTACAACATTTTGGTCATTCTGAATATCATTATCACACATATCCGGTGAATCAGGAATGACATTACTATCAACCGTTTCCACTACACATGTGTTACTAATGGATTCAGATTGCTCAGAATGTTGTATTTCATTGGCAAACACATTATATCCAGTATCGTATTGTACCTGTTCTAATGGCTCAGAATCAGTGCCTGAGTCTGCATTATGAACCTCCTGGATCTTTGCCATATAGCTGTAATGTGCTTCCAACTCTTGTTCATCTATTTCTTCATCCGTGTCTGCTAGCCAGTCAGATTGCTCTGCTTGAAGTTGAACACCTTTCTCAGCTTGTTTACACAGCAACATCTTTTCCTTGTGATACGTGTAGTCTTTAACCCGTTTTGGCTTCCTGCATTCCTTAGCAAAATGACCAAATTCCTTGCAGTTAAAACACTGTATCCCAGACTGCTGCATTACTTGTCCACCTACAGTTTCCCTAGCCCCAACAACAGTCATTGTCCTCTGATTCCCAAACTGTCCAGACTGATTGTCATTCTTGTATCTTGGAGTAGTATCCACATTCTTATTTCTGGTGTTTGAGGAAGTTCTGAGGTTGTTGTTGGTAGGTTTGTAGAGTTTCTTGAAGTACTTTGCAATGAGAGCCAAATTTTTCTGCATTTCCTTATCCTTCTGAGCTTGTTCAGGATCACTGTCTTCTTCAGAAGCGGACTCAGATGGAGGTGTGATTGGCTTGGCTATCTCTTTGCCTTTGTGTCTTGTAGTTGCATGAGATCTGGTTGGAAGTGAAGCTTTTGATGTTGGTGCAGATGATTTGTGAGACTTTGATGTTTGATAATATGGATCTTGATATGGTTGAGCAGTAGCAACAAGTGCTAATGGGTTAGCATTCTTGGCTATTCTTTCAGCACGGAGTTCATTAACTTCCTTTTGATATTGTTTTTGTTGTGGATTGAAATCAATTCACGTTCACGGGTTTTACAAATCTTGATTTAAACCGAGAACCCAGCGGAAAAGAATGTAATTTTTGGGGGATTTTACAATCAAGACGAAACCATGGAAACAATGATTAATTGTTGTATGAAATCGTTGTTGTATTTGAGCACTTGATCTTTTTGGGAAAACGATTTGTTGAGATCTAAAAGGACTAAATGGTGAAAACTATTATTAAATCTAACGGTTTAAAAAATAAATATATTAATAAAACAAAGACTAGAAATAGAAGAATTGGAAAAGGAAGGTAAAATGTGAAAAAGTTTTAAAACATAAAAACTAATATTAAAAAGAATTAAAAGTAAAAGGTTAAACATAAAAAAAAATTAAGAAGAAGGACTAGTAGTAATACTTGCTATTAACTAAAGGGCTAATAGTTAAGTAATTTAAAATATAAAGGTTAAAAGTGAAAGAGTTGTAAGGACAAAGGGCTAAAATTAAACCTTTGAAAACCTAAAAGTTAAAAGTGAAAACAGTTAATGGAGTGGGGGCCAAAAGTTGCAAATTTTGAATTATAATAAATAAGAAACGTGTTTCTCTCCTATTTTGTTTCTTCTTCGTTTTAAAATATGATAACGATTGTATTTTAGTTCTTGCGAGTTTGTACGGTTATCGTCGGTGAAATGTAAATACACTACGTTGATCGAAAAAGGATCATGATCACAATGGTAGTCGTTAGACGTCCGTACATGAACAACATCGGGGAAACTGAAACTCTAAAACGTCTCCAAACGTCTCGAAAAGAGCTTGTTATTCGCCTTCCATAGAATTGTTTAACTCGCCTTCACAATGTATTTGCTAACTCGCCTCGTCTACAGATGTTTAAATCGCTCGTATAAAAGAATTGTTAACTCGCCTCATATACAAGCTTGATAACTCGCCTCGTATATAGAGTGTTTACTCGCCTTGTTAAACTTTCTGCTAACTCGCCTTCAACAGATTGTTTACTCGCCTCCACAAAAAACCAAAAACTTACTGACGTCCTTACTTCTTGTCTTCTTCAGAAACAACTAACTGACTTACAAGAAGCTAAACAGAGATGGATCTTGGTCTCTGGTCTCAAACCATGGACCACACAGAAGAACACAGGACAACCCAAAATATATGCTCTCGAAGTAATAGTGTTACAAGTTATAAGCCACAAAACTAAGACACCAAAAAAGCTACTGATAAGTTGTGTTATCAAAGTTTATAGCTTTTTGTATGAAACAAAATAGAAAACCAAAAACAACTAGTGCATAAGTCGTGACTTATTGCTGAGAATAATCTGGTATGAGAACTTATAAGCCACTTAACACTTTAATATGCTCGAAAAATAAGGCTCTTAGGTTTATAATGAAAAAAATACATACTAGGAAGAAAATAATTCTCTAAAACCTTATATAACTAGACAAGAAAAAGAAGTAAGAAAAAAAAAACGTGATCAAAATAAGCTTTAAAATGTTTGTGAAAATAAGAATACAAAAAGATTAAAACGAGTTATAAACGACTATGTTTAACAATCATCAGAGAGTGTGCACGATTTGTGTAAACAAAAGACAAAGAGTGAGCCCAACAGAAATTATTATGAAAATTGAGCCCAGAAAATAAGCAAATGGAAAATAATTCTAGTAAAGCCCTTGATAAGCGAATCAAACCGCGATGACTAAGCTTCAACCAAAAGCCATAAACTAAACACTAAAACCTATATGAGCTCTTGTTCACCCAATTGTAGGAACCAAAGATTAACACATTTATACATCACGTGGTTAGAACCAACATAAATGATCCTTAGGGTCTTGGTTGGAGTGTAGGGTCTCTTTTCTTGATTGCGGATATGGTAGTTTATGCTGGTGAGTTGATCTTTTTCTGGTAACTTTCAACTCCGAGTTGAAGATCTTTGACTTGATTCTGAATAACTAAGCTTCTGGTGAACATTATTAATGCTATTGCGAAGTCGGAAACGTCATCGCCCGAGAGATTTATAAGCCGATTTCGAACAACCACCTCGGAGAAGCATGTTTAATGTCATGTGGATTACGCGATGTTGAAAGTATCCTTCCTTGAATCTATAAAGGTCGTTGTCGGCTCTTCTTACAACAATCTCTTTCAGATACCCATATCCATGTTTTCTCATTACCTCGACCTGAGTTGCCGCCAGAATACGTTTCATAGAATATATATCATGTCTTGATTGCAGGCCTCGTGCATACCCAAAGAAGGACTTACGTTGTTCTCTCCAATGTGAGATTCCCCATACTGCATGTTTATCATAGGTAACTTTACAGGAACCATAGATTTGAAATGTTTCAATGCTGGAGTCATATTGAGCAGCCTTTGTCTTTGTGAGAGAAGTCGTGTAGGTCATAGTCAAAATACCTCCTTGTAGATACTTGAGATCGTTGTTGAAGAAGTAATCAACAGGTACTTTTTGATGATTTCTACTCATAACTAAAGGTAGGGGTTTGGTAAGATCAAAAGGGTAGTCACCGCCTTCTGGATTTTCCCAATCAAGTTTTTCAGAAAGAGCCTTGTAACATTCTTCAAAATCATATTCTAATTCAGCATAATTCGAACATGTGCCTTTGAGAAGTCTGAACGCTGGTCCTAACAGTGTTTCTTGAGTAAGATTGTTGATTTTTAGGCCGTTCATAATGAATGCAAAGAAGTTTATTGGAGTGCTCATCGATTCATTAAAGGTCTTTGATGGTTATTAGCAGTGATGTAAAGCGTCATAACCAACTTTGTTTTGTCTTGTTGTGGAGTTTGACAAACTTTCAATCCGGACCAGTAGGTTCTTGAGGTTGTGTAGGTTTGGTGGCACAGTCAGTTTAGTTGCAACCTTCTCCTTGGGTTCTACATCATCATTACCCAGATTATCCTCTTGATCTTGTGGCATGTTCCAATCTGCAACCTCAAACTCTGGTTCCTCGACTTTCCAGAAGATTTTGATTGAGACTTGGTGCCTTTGGATGAGCCAGACTATGATTCTTTACCTTTAGGACCTTTAGTTGGTTCTGCATCCTTGCTAGTCTTCCTCTTCTTTAATCCCGGTTGATTGCGGAAGGGTCTTCTCTTTATCTTTTGCTTCTCTTTCAACGAATACACTTTACCGTAAATGGTGAAATAGACTTGTCGAGATCATATGATTTTCTCAATCCTTCATAGCAATCTCTGTGTTTAGGAGGTGCCAGATATGATTCACTTTTATCCATCTTGTCGATAAGAATCTTCTTCAACTCAAATTCAGTAAGTGTTGCAGCTGTCTCATATGAAGATTGTGGTTAAGAAGACTCCTTGGCTAGAACAGCGTCTTTAAGTGACTCTTGAATCATCTTTAGGATCACCAGGAGGGGAGGAGGCAAAGTTAGATACTTCCTTGGCAAGAATAAGTGGCAGTGATTTAGACCTTGCTCTGTGATCCTTGCAGTGAGTGATGCCGAAAGGAAGTTCATGAATTCTTCTCTGGTTGCACCCAACCTTGTATCTAGATGATCATCAACTAAAGCTGTCACTTGAGTGTGCAGAGGATCCTTTTTGAGTTCAGCAACTTCTTTTTCCAATGTTGTGACTCTGTTGTTGAATTGGAAGACTGATGCGAAATCAGGAAGTGTAGATGGAGGATTTGTAGCTTCAGTTGTTGGTGGTGGTGTGGATGTTGATTGTTGTGGTGGAGGAGTGAAGGATGGTAATGATTGTGGGATGACGGTGGAGAATACTGGTGAAGAATCAGAGATAACCGAGACAGGTACTGTAAGGAGTGTAGGTGTCTGCTGGCTTGGTACTTCATGATGGACGTGAACATCCATTGGAGAAACAATTTCTGCATCCGTATGGGGAATATCTGAAAAGTTTAAGAATTTAGCTGCCAAGTCAGATGAGTGAGAAGAGCTGGTAACTGGGACTTCAGTCTTCTGTGGAACAGTAGAAAGTGTCACATGAGCATCTTCTATGACTTGTACGATCTCTGGATTTTCATTCCCTTGTTGAACGTTAGTCATTGCAGCATCGGTACCCTCCTCTTGAACAAACTCTTTATCAGTATCAACTGGTTCATTCAGCCTTATATCCACATCATCGTATAACTGACTAGTAGTGTAATCCATCTCTTCATCTTCATCACCTTCTGCTTTATCAGTAATCTTTGTTTCATCTTCATCATTAGAATCGTTGAACGAGGTTTTAACAAGTTCATCCTTCACTTCTTCATCATCTTCATCTTCTTTTTGATCAGACTCTAAGCCCGATTCATTCTCTATCGTTTTAGCATGGAATCGATTCTTTTTCATTGTCTGATTGGGTTTTGTCATCATCACTGTCATTCTTTTGATCACTGTCTTCACCACTTGACTCTTGTTCTTATTCTATATCTTTATCATTTCCCAAGAATCAGCTTCACTTTAGATGATTCTTCTTTCTGTCACATCAGGAAACCTGGTTTAACACCATTTTCATTCACTTGTAACAGCAAGGTATGATTTTGGGCAGCCTTGGAGCATTTGTGCAATGTATCCGATCGCAAAAAAAAAAAAAACAATTGGATGAGTCTTGTGAAAGTATCTCAATACTTCTTCCATCGTACCTCTTACTGGGCTTTTAGGTTTCTTCTTTGAGGTCTCTTCACTTTTTTGACTTTCCTGAAGGTTCTTTAGTTGAAGCTGGGACAGAACTGAGCTTAGGAGAGGCTGGCTTTTTAAACTTTTATGCCTTTTTAGGAGTGTAGCTCCTGTCGCAAAACCAAGATAAGTCTTGTAGGCTTTGGTTTCCTTCATCTCAGGACTGGTCAAAGATTCAGGAAAGTATGAACAATAGGATTTGAGTTTCATTTTTTTGAGAGAGAATCTTAAAAATATTTATCAGATAGTCATCCTTGGAGGTGTGCATCCCGATCTTG
Organism: Tanacetum coccineum; assembly: GCA_026074375.1. Lineage (NCBI taxonomy): Eukaryota > Viridiplantae > Streptophyta > Magnoliopsida > Asterales > Asteraceae > Tanacetum > Tanacetum coccineum. The sequence goes on from BQNB010178381.1 coordinate 8,492, forward strand.
TTTCTCCAGGAGAGTGTCTTGTCTTGAGTAAGGAAGTAGTGAATGATAACTTTGGTGAATCGAGGGTAGTACATCTTCTCTTGCTTTTTGTAGGCTTTGTTGTCAATTTGGTAAATGAAGTCTTCCCAAAGTAGTTCAACATAGTCCACATTCTTTCTGATGAGTTACATATCTAAAAGGATTTAATGCTTTAGAGAGTCGAATTCTTGTCAAGACCAGATGTCTTCAGATAACTCTTGTTAATGAGAGCTGCAACGTTCTGCAAGGTTGTTGATCTGATCAACACCAACATCATTGAGTGAATGGATTTCCCTAATGTGACCAAGATCTCTTAAGAAAGACACAATTTCTTTATCAGTAGGAAGTGCATCAAAGTCTTGACCATGTACTCTAGGGCAGATCTTGAAGATATCTTTGAAGACTTCTAGATTAAGTTTGAATCTTTCCGTTTTGTCCACTTGAATTGTAGGACAGTGTCATGTTGTAACAGAATCCCATTAACTGATTGCTGTAGACTTGGAACATCTGCTGTGATGAGAATTGTAGAGTAACATAGAGTGAGAGCCAGAGCATCCAGAACAACTTGAAATGTGGGCTCTCTTTCGATCTTTCCAGGATTGAGTCTTCCGTAGCATTTCCCAATCTCAGTCTTTTCTCCTTGGGAACAAGTTCAAGATCAAGTTTTGCTTGTTGAGCAGTGATGGAAGACATGATTCTGCTAAGAGTTGTCACATACAGTTCATATACAAGCAAATATATATCACTGAAAGACAATGCAATACTAACTTACACAAGGATTAATGCACACAAGATACTAGGCACAACATTAACGCACGTGAGACAAGGAGAAACACATAATCAAGCATCACACCAACTATAGGCAATTTATGGAAATCAAGGCAAACACTAAATATTTCGAAGGAAAAAAATCACTAAGTGATAAGTTAAGGCCTAATTATACTTAGATTTGGTTATAAGATTAGAATCCATATATAACAAGATTAGTTCTTCTAGAAAAAATCATGTATAGTTCGCCTATAGAGCGTGTATAATTTTCATGTGTTAAACATGTATGTATAGTTCGCCTTTGTTTTTGTATGTATAGTTTGCCTGTGTTAATTTATTGTGTATATTTTGCTTGTGTTAAAATGAACGTATAGTTCGCCTTAGTGAATGTGTATTATTCTCCTGTGTTAATACGAACGTATAGTTCGTCTGTGTTAATTGAAGTGTATAGTTCGCCTATATAGGGATGTATAGTTCGCCTATACAAATTTTACACCAACACTTTACACCTTTTACAAGCATTAATAATCACTCAAACATGATCACTTAACATCATTGAATCATTCTAACACATTTATTCATAAATTAACCACTTAAGTTTTGACTTATGACTTGTTCGACCTATAAGAACACGAAAACCCCAAGATATTCAAATCATCACATACAATCATGCTTAGGAACACTCAAATGCATACAAACAATCATTATAATAGTTCTAAACCCAAACCCATGAACTTTTTCAAGTTCTTGCCCATTTATCTATGAGTTCGACAAAAAGAATCACCCATAATGTATGAATACGATATCCCCATTAAAAACTATTTTAGGCACAACATCTAGACCCCTATAGGACCAAACCTCTCAATCAATTTAACTTTTCATCCACTTTTCAAGGTGACACAAGTTTTTTTAGGGTTTTTCAAGCTAAATTCCAAGGTTTGGTCTAATTATATGGGTATTTTAACATTAACACATGTGTACCTTAAGATTTAAACGAGGATAGAGCAATTTCTTGAGGGCTTGACAAAATCAACAATGGAGGAAAGGGTTTGTGAATGTGTTCGTGTGTTTGTAACAGACAAGGAGGGAAAGGATGTTTATGTTTAAAACTTTTAAGGTTTTGGTAAAATGCCCCCTAAGGTTTACTAGATCTTCCAATTTCTTAATAAACTTACCAAAGGTTTAATTAAGTTTCCCAAATGGCAAAACTACCCCTTAAAGGTTAATAATCAAGAATAAGTCTAACATTTTACCATAATACCCTCAAATAATTAAACACATAGCAAATAAAGCCCGATTGAGTTAAAATCAATTAACTTCCCTTTAATTATTCACCCTTGGTTGTTTAAAACCAATTCCTTTTATCACAAATTGACCTTTTTGAAGAAGATATTTGACATTTTCTCCCCCTCACACAATGACCCATTTTCTATTTAAAAAGCTGTAGTCGTTGTTTGAGTGGTCAAATGTCTTTGAAAAAGATTTTTTCTGATGAATTTATGAAGATGATTATATTAATTTTGAAAATCAACACCCAATAAATAAGATTTCTCTTATTTTGACACATAAGCGCACTGACACGTACACTTATGGAATATAGGAAGCACGGGTTGTGATGCAAAGTAATCACAAGCCTTTGCATGGTCATTAAGTAGACCGTGCCCGAGAATAAATTCCCGTTGAGAGGTCAAGTTTTCTTTTTGAAATACCTGCCTTTAAGATGATGACCGGGTTGCAATATGAAATAATAGCAAGCCATTTTTGGAATGTTTTGAAAGCTTTTGAACTTTTGCTCGAACTTCATTTACAGCCTCGTATCATTATTAAATGACATTTCTAAGATCGTAAATGTTATCGATTTTCAAAAGACATGCCAGAGATACATACTTTTATCTTTTTTTGATTTTTTAATTTTTTATTTTCTTTTTGAAAAAAATTATATAAAAGAAAAATATTTTTGTGTTTTTATGTTTTCTTATGTACATATGATACAGGATATGAGTTACCACCATCACTCATCTGTTTCCTTTGCCAGACGCTTCAACGTTTCTGGAGACATGCTTCTCATACCCAGCTTTTCGATCAAGAAGTTAAATCTTTCTTTAGGCAAAGGTTTGGTGAAGATGTCAGTCAGTTGGTATTCAGTCCGGATAAAGTATAGCTTCAAAATTCCATTCTCCACTTGCTCCTTTATAAAATGGTAGCGAACATTGATGTGCTTGGCTCGTGAGTGTTGAACATTGTTGCAGCATAGAGCAATCGCACTCTTGTTGTCGCAGTACAGAGGAATCTTATTGAATTGAAAGCCATAGTCTGTTAGCTGTGAATGCATCCATATGATTTGAGCACAACACCCAGATAAGGAAATATATTCAGCCTTTGTACTCGATATGGCAGTTCAGTTTTGCTGCTTTGACGGCTAGCTAACAAGTTTGTCACCTAAGAACTGAGCACTTCCCGATGTACTACGTCTGGTATCCTGACACCCCGCGTGGTCTGCATCTGCATATGCTGTTAAAGACATACTGGTATCCTTCAAGTACTATAGACCCATGTTAATGGTCCCTTTAAGGTATCAAAAGATTCGTTTCACCGCTTGTAAGTGCTTTTCGGTAGGCTTTGCCTGATACTGAGCACATAAGCAGACTACATGGATAAGGTCAGGTCTACTGGATGTAAGATACATAAGGGATCCAATCATGCCATGGTAAAGTGTAGCATCAACTTGTTTCCCTTGTAGATCTTCATCCAGTTTACTTTTTTCTACCAAAGGTGTGTCGACAGAATCAGTAGTTAGCATACCATATTTTTTAACAATTTCAGAAGCATATTTAGATTGGTTTATAAAGATGCCTCACGGACTTTGAGAAATTTGTAATCCTAAAAAGAATGACATCTGCCCCATCATTGACATCTTGAACTTAGTGGTCATTTGATTAGCAAACTCATTACACATGGCAGTATTAGTGGATGCAAATATTATATCGTCAACATAAATTTGTACCAGTAATAAGCCGTTCCCAGCTTGTCGTGTGAAGAATGTTGGAACAACTGCACCTTTGGAGAAATGTTGTGAGATTAGGAAGCTTGACGTGGTACCATACACGTGGTGCTTGTTTGAGACCGTATACGGCCTTTTTTAGCTTGTATACATGCGATGGGTTGTCATGATCAACAAATCCTTCTGGTTGAGAAATGTAGACCTCTTCTTTGAGCTCGCCATTTAAGAAAGCCGTTTTGATGTCCATTTGGTAGATCGTCATATTCTTATGAGAGACATTTGCTACAAAGGTACAGATGGCCTCTATTCTAGCAACCGGTGCAAATGATTCCTCGAAATCGATTTCCTCTTCTTGCCTGAATCTGAGCAACTAGTCTAGCTTTATTCTTTAGTACCACGCCAAATTCATCAGTCTTGACCTTATAAATGCATTTAAGTTTGATCAATAACACTTTATCTTGACACGACACCAATTCCCAAACTTGTACCCTTTCAAATTCATGAATTTCTTCTTGCATTGCATCAATCCATGATGGTTTAGTCATTGCTTGTTTGAAGTTCTTTGGTTCTACAAAAGGTAAGGAGGCATCAAAATAAC
>BQNB010178382.1:0-12875 GCA_026074375.1 Tanacetum coccineum
CATAAAAAATAGAAAAATAATCAAAAAAATGAAATTCATTTTTAAAAATTTTCTTTTATCATATTCTAGGCTTATGTTTTAAAATTACTTTCGTAGGGTTATTAATTTGAAAATTCATTTTTTAAAGAACGGGTTTTCATATTCGTTCTCATTTTCTTCGTTTTTAGCTTAAATCACTCTCGGTTTAGAATTTCCTTAGCTTTATCTTTTAAATTAGTCAATTAGAATTAGAAAAAGTTTAGAAAATCATTTTAGGTTTAATTTTTTATAATTTAGGATTTAATTGTCGCGTTGCTTTATTTCCCGTTATTATATTTGTGTTTAATTGTTTTCCTTTAATGCTTCTAATTATAGAATTAGATAATCAATCCAAAAACTTTGAAAACCAATTCAAATCGTTGTCCAAATTAAAGCGAGGTCTCAATTTCAAAATTTGTTTGGGTAAAACGACCCGGTAATCACTTACCGGTAAAAACGTACAATATATTTTTGTGTGAATTTTCCTTAAGGGTAACTTGGGAATTTTCATCGCTTCTATATTATTATACGTATATATTATAATTGCTACATCAGGTAACTTGTTGAGGATAACCGCCGAACAATGCTCATTCAAAGGCGTTCTAGCCAATTCACTTAATTTTTCTTTGTTTCCAATTAAAGCTTTAAGAGGCGAGGCAAATTTTGGCATAAGAATCAAAGCATCTGTTAAGCTAATTTCGAAACTCAAATCTCTAAAGATTTTGTAGAATTTCTCAATTTGGTCGTTAGCTTTTTCGCGGCGCCTTTCATCATTTCTTCTCGACGGATATGGAATTGACGGTTTCGGGTTAGGCATCGGAGTACTAACGGGAGCAACAACGGGCTCGGAAATTGGTACATTAGTTTCAACTTGGACAACCGGAGGTTGGACGTCTTCGGTACTTCCATTATTAGTCAGAGGCACCGTGTCATTTGTCACCTTGGTTTCACGTTCTACTACTTTAGAGGAGAAGGAGTAGTAGTAGGAATCGTGGGTCCTTGATAAGCAACACCACTTCGGGTGGTGATACCTTTCAAGTCTTCCTTCAGGTTAGTAACGGTGTTACTCGGAAGTGTTCCCGAACCCGAAGTAGAGGCGGTATTGGAATTCATAAACTTGGTAAGCAAATCCGTTAAATTGGTCATTTGATTTTGCATGTTTTGGGTTTGGTTTTGCATATTTCTCATAATCGCATCATTAGCCTTGACGTAGCTTTCAAAATCACTCTTTGACACACCTTGTATTTGAGGAGCCGGAGCTTGGTAAGGCGGGGCTTGATAAGCCAGAGATTGATTAATCGGAGGTCGATAAATTTGTCCTTGGTTAACCGGGGGTTGGCAAGTTGATCCTTGATTGTAATTATTTCCCCGGTTTAGGTTGAAATGGTTTTGATTATTTCCTTGGTTTTGCACATTTTGATTGTTTTGAACGGGAGAAAAAGCGGGAGGTCGAATTTGATTTGCAATCGGGGGACGGTAACCAGTATTTCCTTGGTTGAAATTAGCCGCGGCGGCTTGAGAAACGTATTCTTGAATATTGTCACGATAAACGTTGCCAACGGTGGCGGGACAATTACGGTAAGAATGAGCACCACCGCAAGTAACACAACTTTCCTTGACCGCTTTTACGGGAGCGAGAGCTTGAGATTGGTTTTTCTTATCGAGAAGTAAGGCTTTCATCATATCTTTAAGTTCGGCAACATCGGGAGAAATTCCGGGGGTAGAAGTGCTCGTACTCACTTTGGCAACAACCGGTTTGTTATGTGAATTACGAACTTTGGCTTTGCTCTCGATGATTCTTAGGCAATCTCGAGGCATTTTGTCTAAAAAGTTACCACCCGCGGCGGAATTCAACGAATCTTGATCATTAGAGTTCAAGGCATTATAGAATGTATCGAGTTGATGTAACTCCAAAAATCCATGATGTGGGCATGCCCGAAGAAGATCATTGAATCGGTCCCATGCCTCGTAAAAAGTTTCATCAAACCGTTGTTGAAATCTCGTGATTTTATTTCGAAGGTTTGTTGTTTTGGAGGGAGGGAAAAATTTGTTTATGAATTTCGAAACAAGATAATCCCATGTAAGAATCGATCGAGGGGGTTCTTTCTCAAGCCAAATCCGGGCGGCCCCCTCGAGGGAAAATGGGAAAAGCATAAGCTTAACCGACGTACTCGGGACGTTCGGGAACTTCAAGGTAGAAGTGATCTTGTTGAAATATCGAATATGAGCATGAGGGTCTTCTTTGTCATGTCCAAAAAATTGTTTATTTTGGACAAGAGTAAGTAAACCATGCTTAATCTCAAAGTTGTCCGCATTGATCTCGGGAACAACGATTGCATCCTCGTAACCCTCGGTGGGTGCTTCGAGCAATTGAGCCATAGTACGTTGATCGGCCATCGTAACTACGGGAGGATCGGGAGGATTATTAATTGGTTCTTCAAGATTAAATGGAGCAACAAAAGTTTGTGGAACTTGTTGTTGTTGACGGTTACGGGATTGAAAACGAGTTTGCATACACTAAAATATAAAAAGAAAATTTACACTAAATTTTTTTGGTTTTTCAACAATTGATTCATAATTTATTTTAATAACGGACAATGAGATAAGACAACTTAATCCTAATAATCAACAATCTTCTCGGTAGCTCTCTAAAAGAAAAACGCACAAAGGAGCGGAGGAATAGGAAATCGCGAAGCTATTAAAAACCTTTTTCCTTTAGGGTCGTAGTTCCTCGGAACAACCCGCCTTATACCCCTCTTTGAGTTTGTTAATCCTTCAAAGGTGAACCGTACCTCGCAAGTGACATAAAAGGCAAGTTTTTGAATCGTTGGTTTGGGAACTTACTAATGATAATACTTCATTGAAAGTATTATATTGATGGTGAATTTTATTTCTTGATTAAGGACAATTTTTTTATGTTTTTGGTTTTTTCTTGATTTATATATATATAATATAATTATACTAAAGCAAATCTCAACAAATCACCTTTGACCAAGATGACAAGTCAAAATCCACAAAGAAAATCAATATATATCTGGAAGTATGAATTCCCGGGTCGTTTTCCCCAACGAGGAGTGAATTGGAAAGTCGAGAGTGGGTTTGATATTCGATGTTTGAATGGAAGAGATTTTGATTGGTTTTCTAAATCTACGGGAAAATTAGGGCAAGCTATACTAAAAACAACTAAGGCAAAACTATTTAAACTAAAAACGCAAAACGGGTATCCTAAAAACGCACTAAATTATCAAATAAAGGCAAATTAACTTCTAAAAATTCAAACTTAGTTTCTAAACCTCAAATATGTTAAAAGAAAATTAATTAAAAAGAAATTATATTTTTTTTGGCTTTTTTATAACTTTTTATGAATTAAAAACCTATTTAATGTATTAAAAATCCTAGAAAATAGCAAATTAATCCCTAAAAATTCCAAAAAATGATTTTTAACTTTAGAAAAATCTAAAAAGTGATAAAAACTCAGAAAACTATTTTTAACTATTTTTTATAATAAAAATCTATTTTATAAAACTAATTTAAAAAGCTTAAAAATGCAAATTAAAATCTAAAAATGGTAAAAATAATTTTAAAGCTTGTAAACCTCAAAATATTTATTCTAAGACTAAAAAATATTTTTTTTGTAATTTTCCAAATAATTTAACTATTTTTAAATGACTTTTTAATATTTTAAACTAAGAAAAATGATTAAAAATAGAGAAATAATGGGAAAATTCCCAAAAAATCACAGAAAGTCCTAAATGCTTTAAGGAACACAGGAAAAATAAGCTCAGTCACCCAGCTTATCAAATAAGCTAAGAAAAGCCCAAAATAAGCTACGGCTTATTTATGGCTTATTGGGCTCAAGAAGTTGATATATAATAAATCTTGCAAAGCAATACCAGATGAGCTATTGAAGCACACTGGTTTCCCACTTGTCACTAGTATGCTTGCCAGACCTAAATGGACATGGGTTCGAATCCCATGTCTGTTTTTTAATATCATTTTTTCAAAACTTATAAAACAAGAAAAGATAAGCAAAATTAAAAAAGGCAATTTTTTTTAAAACTCAAAAATAAGCTGTAAAAAATAAGCAACAAAGAGGGCAGTTTTAACTTTTATATACTAAGGCTTATGGCTAACTGCTAAGCTAACTAGTGGCAAAATACGCTAATAAAAAACACTAATAAGCACTAACAGATGATGACTAACTCCTAATAAGCTAACCTAACTAAAATTAAACAAAGAAAAACAGCTAGAAAGCAAAAATAAGCAAATAAGCTAATGTGCTAAAACTGCAATGCAAACAGCCTTGGTATCACCTTTGGGCTTAATTTTAAGCACCAAATAGGCCACTTAAGGGCTTAAGGCTTATACTGGCTTAACGGTCAGCTTATGGGCCATCTAGAAATGCAAAGAAAACAAAATTTGAAGAACAGATAAGCTAGTAAAAAGGCTTGGGAAATAGGCTTATCCACTCAGCTTATGATGAGTTGGTTTTTCTGTTTTTAATAAGGCTATAAGCAGGCCTTAAAATAAGCTTCAAAATAAGCTCCAAATTTCAAACAAAGTTAAAACAGATGGAGACTGACTCCATGTGTGCTTTTGACTTAATGTTTTTAAGTTCTAAAACACATTTGGAATGTCTCTGAATACGTCGAAAATGAAAAAACTATTTTTAACTGAAAAATGACTTGAAAAATTTGACAGATTATGAATAAAACTAAGATAAACTTAAGGACTCTTTACCACTACTAACCTACTGCATTTCACACATAAAAATACACAAAAAAAAGTTTCAAAAATAGGTTTGAAAGGCTTTAGTCTAATAAACTCTTCACAACTGTTTGATATCACAGTTTTTAAGGCAATTTTAGAAAAAACCTTAAAACAACTTTTAACTTGAAAAACTCTTTAAAACTGATTTAAACTACTCAAACAAGCTTGTATAAATTGACCAAGTGACCCAATGGTTTTCAAAGACTGTTTTGACCCATTTAGGCTGTTATGCCAAACACCCCTTTAAGTAATGAAAACAAATTTCTAGACTGATTTAAAGAGATTTGAGTGAAGGGTTTTGAAAACAGATGAGTACAAACTAATTTTGAGCAAAAATGAGCAAAAAGTAACAACAAATAAGCAAGTAAGATATGAGCAGATTAAAAAGCAAGTAAGACAGTTTTGCAATAAAACTTAAATAAGGGACATATAAGCATTAAACAAAGACATTAAGCATAAATCAAACATAAATAAGCAGTAAAAATAGGAAATAAGCAATAAATAAGCACTTGAATAGTAATAAGCAAAATATGAAAAAGTACACTTACAAAAGTCCAAGCTTATAGCAATGATATTAAGCTCTCAAAAGCTTAAAAAAAACAACCCTAATGCTTCCCATGAAGCTCTAAACCCATGGCCATCCAAGATTTATCATGCTCCTTTGCTTTTCTTCATATTTTTGTATTTTTCAGATTTTTATAAGTAAAACAGTTTATAAAAGCTTGAAACAGTAAATAAAGGCTTATTTTAAGAAACCAAAAGCTTAGTGAAGCTTTTAGGTAAGATCCATAAGCTGTTTCATAGCTTTTCAAAGCTTAACAGGTTATATATAATGATCAAACACATAATCTTAAAAACTTAATTTTTTCATAAATACTTAAAACTATTACAAGGAAAATGAAATACAGAATAATGCTTTTTAAAACTTAAGTAAAAAAAATACACTTAAAAAAAACTAGATCAAGAGACTTCTGGTAAATGGCTTCCAAATGCATATTTTATACTAAACGTATGAAGGTTTTAGGTCTTCTTTCACTTATGCTTCTTTACTGAGGGGGTTTGAGCTGTTTTTGTTGTGATAAGTCCATCCTAGCCATTGGTTTGCCTTGAAACCCAATCAAAATGATCACAGCCCTTCATTTTTGTTGTTTTCCTTGAGCCAATGATGTTTTCAAGGATTGCTATCGTGGCCTTGGAGGCTTGTGGGGTGGGGATTAGGATTTTGTCTGTTGTTGCAGGTTAAAGAGGCTAGAAGACAATGAATAGTACTTAGGTATGTTGGCGGGAAAAGAGGAATTCATACTCTGTTTTATATGAGGTGCAGGGTACGAGTTTAGTGGGTTGTCAAAAATGGTCCCTCAACGTTATATGAGTGTTTGCATTAAAGGTCCTTGGTGGTGATACAAGTTTTGGGACTAGGCAGAATGAGTCCTTCTGTTTGTATGGTGTTATTTCAGTGATGGTCCTTGTGACATATTTGATTTTTGAGAAATTGGCAGAATTAGCCCTCCATGGTGGTATGTTGCTTTACAAATTCAGTCCTTGGGACTTAACAAGGTTAAGTGTGAAAGGGTAAAAGGCTTAACGTCTGTTAAGCCATATATGATTTGGGCCAAGTGGATATAGTTTGGGCCGGTTTAACATTTAAATGGATTTGGGCCTTTTTTTGGGATTTAGTCTTCATAATAACACCTTAATGGGCTGACCCGGCCCATTAGATGGGTACGGGTGGCCCATTAAGTGTTTCTTCGTTTTCGGCATCGGATTTGACCTTTGACTTTTCCGGAGTTGACTTTGACTTTGACTTTTTGGCTTTGATTTTCCACGCTCTTCACATTCCCGTGCTCGGTTTTGTCGATTTGGCTTCGTTTTTTGTCCTTTTTTAGATATCCGTTACCTGCACAATACAAATGCAAAACATACAAATACAAGGTATTTTTGGTACGTTTTTGGTCAATTAAGTACGTTTTTAATGGTCAAAGTTATGTGTAATTAAACGCATACCAGAAATCTTTATATAAGCGATCGATTTTTGATATTATGTGAATAAGTGACATGTTAGATATGAGTTGTTATATTACAGTACACATCTATATTATATCAAAAATAATTACTAGTACTATATTACACATTTTAGAAGTAAAACTACGTCGTTTTGGCACTGCTATAGTGCTTAAAATGAATAGTGCTACAGTACCCGGTCCAATGGGCTCCCATTTGGGCCGGCCCAAAAAAAATTTTTTCCCAAAAAAAAAGAAAAACTTTATAATCCCCCCTTCTCCCGGTGGTTACTGTTCATCGGCAAAAAAAAAACTTTATAATCTCCCCCCCTTCTCACATCGGCCCGGCCCGGTGGTTACTGTTCAACGGCAAAAAAAAAAACTTTATAATCCCCCCTTCTTTTGCCAAAAATAAGAAAAAAAAAATTACGGGACGTACTCTCATTTTTAACTATTTATGGCTTTCTATCGGCATGGGAAAAAAAAATCCCTTTATTGAAAAAAAAGAAAACCCTATATCGGGCATTATACTATATATCATTAGAGATGCTAGCTACAGTGGCGCGATGTTATGAGACCGAAAAAATAAACTCGCACAAAATACAATAAGAAAAAAAGAATGCCCCGCAGTAACGCGCGATTGCTATTTAATATAAGAAAAAAAACTATTAAACATGAGTCCGAAAAAATAAATCCGAAAAAAAAAATTAATGCCTCGCAACAACGCGCGAAAAATTAACGGCCGCAGCAAAGCGCGGATAATCTTGCTTGTTTTGATAAAAAAGTAGCAAAAATAAATAACAATTACATGATATAGAATCAAAAGTTGAAGAAAGAGATCTCTTACTTAGATCTCAATATTGATATGTGAATTCACCGAAATAAATGGAAAACCGTGAAACCGATGGAAAATATGTTATGCAAAGACATTGAACATTGAACAATATACTAAAACGTATCATGCTACGCGACAAAATAGGGTATTTTAGTGTTGGGCTCTTTTTGGCCTGTGTTTTATGACCCGTTAATCATATTGTATATTTTGGATTCTGAAAGTATCTTAACTGCCTCATCGCCTTTCTCAATCAAATCAACAAACACACAGCAGATAAACCATTAAACCAAGATTAAAAAAAAGGGCAAATTGCAGTGGATTAGAATTGCATAAAACAAGTTTTACCTAGACATATCGGCTATGTAAGTTTATCAATCATAATTAAATAATTTTGAGTGTGCTTATATTTTTAGGTTTTCTTTCGGGTTTGGTTCGTGTTGGTAGTGCTCTCATGTTGATTGTTGTACTGTTTTTGTAAATTAGGTGATGTTTTTGTTTGTATTGGAAGGATCACGCATGCCTAAGTTGCTCCAAATTGAAGGTAACAATTTATCTTATGAAGATGAAGATTCTAAAAATTTATCTTATGTTATTTTATATCTATCACTTTTGCTATTGGACAACACGTTTTGTTGACTATCTTTAGTCATTGCTAATCCTTACTCCAGTATGCTGTACAAAATAGTAGGTTAGTGTTCCAATAACAATTTTTGGTGTTCTGTTTAAAATTTAGATTTTGTGTATGATATTTTACAACGTTTTATCTTTTCATTTGTCCAAGTTTTAAGCTTTTTATTTATGAAAAAGAAACAAACAAAGTTGTTAATAAGTTGTGATTTACTGGTGATGGTCTTTTTTTTTAGTTTGTATGGCAAGTTAAAATTTTAATTTGTGACTTTGACATCTGATGATATATGAGTTCTTTTCCTTTCTTTATAGTATGATAAAGAGATATCACTATATGAACATTAATGCAAAGTATTATGATTTTTTTAATAAAATTCCCCATCTTAGTACGAAAATACCAATTCGACTCCATAAGAAAAAATGAAGCTCAACACTTATTGTTTGTCTATTTGCTCAAACAAGCACAACCAACATGTTAGATAAGACTGGGTAATAGGAAATGTTTCCAATTGAGTCATTGGCCAACAAAGCCGGTCACTAAATTCCAGAAACCGATTTGCTCCAACGGATACGCTAGCAATTATTGCATATGTGTAAAGTGCAATTATTGAAAATATATGTTACAACTTTTGAATATGACATGATGCTATTATTAATATCTTTGAAAATGTGGTGTAGACGGTGTTGCCCCAACAACAAAAAATTAAACGTTGGGATCATTGTAGGCGCTTTAGAGCAGCCAGATATGCAGCATCAATGAACAACGCTTGCTGCAAATAATTAAGACAGATTATGCCTATATTCAGGTAACATAAGTAGTTAACATAACAAATCACTTTGACATTCGTTTGTTTTTATAATGACCGTGTATTATGTTCTTGAGTAGAGACTATAATATTTGTTTAATTCAACTTTAAATAAATTAATTTAAATCATGTTTCCCATCTTTATATTGGGTGCAGAGGTTGGCATATGGGGCTAAAGTAAAGCGATATCCATTGAGGTAATACTCCAAGGTTCCAGTATTAGTTATTCGTATCAGACCTGAAAAGCCTGTGACCAACCACCTATTTTGATTATGCTTTAAAAAGTATTTACCCTTTGTTATTCCTTTGGTAAAACTAAAAAAAGATCCGTTAGACTTGCTGTCATCTACCGCTCGTCTTGTTGCCTGTTCTCTAATACGAACAAACTATGCTTCTATACCCTTAAGGTCTTTTATGTGGCGCTACTGATTTTTTGCAATTATTGTCATCACAGTCCATTACCAATTACATTAACAATCTCCGACAGAAGCACATAAGTTTGACTAAGACTTTGCTTATGAGAACCCCAATTGTGAAACAAATAGGATTGTGCGTTAAACCAGAAGCTAAAGATGCTGCAAGGGGCCACTAAAGTCACCAAGGGTGGACTTTAGCTGTCGGATATCAGTGTGGGCTTTTATACGATTTATAACCACTTAATAATCGAAGCAAACAAATATTTTAGAGTTGTCAGGATATTGCTAAGAATTCAGCTTAAAGTTGATTCTATATCATGTAGGATCCTGTTACCTGGATTGAGCTATGCTATTCAGAGCCTGCCGATGGGTAATTCTGATTTAATTGGTGGTGGTGGGCCAACGTGTGCTCTCACAGAGGTGCCTGTAATCACGGGTAACAATGGAAACAACGTTTCTAACCCACAACCTGTTGAAGGTATGTATGATTATTGTTTTATTTGAGGAAATACATGAATAAGATTTGGGACGAAATACCTTAACACGAAACAACTAGAGCCTATCTAAAAATAGGTTGGAAGTCAACCAGTCCTAAGCTACATCCCCCATTGTCGTTGTTATCAGGTTCCCTTGGAGATCCGATGGGTTTATATTTTAGTATGACACGTCCCGAATAGTTGTCATGAAGTCATAGTGTTGCTTCTTCCGAAGGGTTTTTTACAATATATTAATGTGAATAGTCACGTAAAAAATTGAGCTTTTTCAACTTATTACAAAGTGCTTAAACCCTTAGATGGAATGATTCCAAACGAGATATATCAGAGCTATCTAAGTAAATAATTATTTCAAAACATTGCAGCTTCTAGAAGTATGTGGTAGAACACACGAAGAACATCAAGTTGTTTACGAGAGTAAGTCTGCGACGGATGCAATGAACTCCTTATAATCCACACAGACAGGTGCACATCCCTTTTTATCAACGTCTCAGCAAGCAAACTGACTTAATACTAGCAGAACCCCACTGCAGTGAAAGGGTGAAAGAATGTCGTCTTGATAAAAGAGGTGAGTAAAATTAATACAAATAATATCACTTATCTGTTCACCGCAAGACTGTGATATATTAGAATTGTGCACATTGAATAAGGAAAAACAACCGAATAGATCCTTTTATAATTGAAATTGAGATCAAGCGGGTAGACAACAAACACACTTTAAGATACCATCGACATTGATCTGAGTGGAGATAATGGGCCCTGCAACAACCAAGGTAAGGTCTCAACAAGCTGACCCCATGTGGTTTGGCACACTCCCTGACCTAACTTTTTCCATTATGACTTCAGCTCCAGTTTTTCGACCTAAAGGCAGTGGAGCGGCCGCGGAAGGGAGAAGGGGGATGGATTATGAAGTTACATTAATGTTCTGATATATTTATAAGCAGGATTTTCGCGAATCGATGGGGGGTAGTTTATTTCGCTTTTCATGGCTCTGCAAATGTTGGAATTTCGGATGTGTGTGTTTAGGAAGGAGGTTCTGTGGGGGGGAGAGGTCTATGAATTCTGTGATTTTGAATCTTAGTGCTGAGTATGGCCAAGAGGGAACAACACCCTTCAAATATGCTCTTTATTCATGTTTGACAGATTGCTAATATAATTGCTTTCGTTATGCTCACCACCCTAAATGAAATTTACAGAATGTATCTTGCCTACATATCCATAAAGATAGTGGGATATACAACACCAACTGTACGTCCGGCGTTCTTTATAACTTGAGCTAAAAATACCAAAATACCGAAAACACGCTACTATTGGAGCCAAATACCTTTCGAGACTGAGTTAGCCCCCGCCGCAACGCGCGGGCAATATGCCCCCTCGTTTAACACATTCATAATAACTTGTAAATAAAAGCATTAGAATAGATAAAAGGTTTTTTATATCTTTCGATAATGCGTCGAACAACACCAATGTTGTTGAAAAATTAACATTAACATATATACTAAAGAGCGTTACAAAAATTATATAATGTGATGTCGTTTTGGTTGGGTCATTCAACAAGCTTATTTCAGTCCATTTATGTGGTCCAACTAAGCCCAACTTCATATTACAGGATAAGTAACTTTACGCCTTTACCTCCCTTCCTGTTCCCAAGTACGCATACACAAACTCACAGCTCATTATATATATATACAATCATCAGGAACTCCGGTTGCAAAACAGAGCCCCGACCCGACCCGCGACCCAGCCCACAACCCGGCCCAAAACCGGCCTAAATTCCGGCCCAACCCATTTAGCATAAATTTTACAAAATACCCCACACTATGACGTAAATTACGAAAACTACCTTAACTTTAAAAAAATTATGAATTCCCCCCTCTCTCACTAATGGCTGTTAAGTAACGACCGTTAATTTTTTTTAACAACTTACGAAAATAGTCATTGGGATCGGTCGTTACTTAACGAACGTTAAGTAACAACCATCATCACTTTAAAAAAATTACAAAATTCCCCCTCTCCCCACTAACGGCTGTTAAGTAACGACCGTTAGTTTTTTTTAAAAAATTACAAAAATAGTCCGTCAGGTCGGTCGTTACTTAACGAACGTTAAGTAACGACCATTTGTCCTTTGCGCCCCGCGGCGAAGCGCGGGTAACCCAACTCGTTCATATACAATTCTAAAAACAATGAGATATTTGGTTTAATTTTATGGATAACCCGGTGAATTCCTCTAAACACAAGGTTCTGTATTTTTAATTAATGCATTTTTAATAATGTTTGGTTTTAATTGTGTTTATTTTAGTGGAAGAAAGAATAAAGATTTATAAGGTAAATCAAGATTAGATATTATAGATATAAATAAATTTCATTACTATGAAGCATAGTTGTTAAGATCCCGATCCTGATCTTAGGATCTTACGATTTTACGATACCGCAAAGCAAAAACGATCCGGATCTTACATAGGATCTTTGCAAGCTTAAGATCTTATAGGATCCCGATCTTGTCCATAGGATCTTAAGATCTAATACGATCTGGTCTTACTTTTCTCGAACCACAAACTAAAAAACTACACATTTATGGATTGTGTTTTGTATAATTTATAAAATAACATGTTAATCGTCTTTAACATTTTATAATCATAATTTATAACAACATTTCTATGAAATATTGATATAATTTTATGTTTGTGACATATAATAATTTGCAAATTTATATAATATTACAAATATTATTAAGAAAATGACATTATAGTAGGATCTTAGGATCCTGATCCGATCTTCGATCTCGATCTTGCAAAGACAAAAACGATCCTGGGTAGGATCCCGATCTTGACAACCTTGCTATGAAGTGATAAATAAATTGCAAAAGTATAATATGTTGTACGATAAGCTCTCAAATGAAATGATTGTGA
>BQNB010178385.1:0-12875 GCA_026074375.1 Tanacetum coccineum
TTGATTTACCATATGGAAAGAGGGTCATTGGTACTAAATGGGTGTATAAAAACAAGAAAGATGATAGATGTATTATGGTTAAAAACAAGGCAAGGCTGGTAGCATAGGGTTACACTCAAGAGGAGGGTATTGATTATAATGAATTTTTTGCTCTAGTTGCTAGGATTGAAACAATTAGGCTTTTCTTAGCCTATGCCTCATTCATGAACTTCATTGTTTATCACATGGATGTGAAGAGTGCATTTTTGTATGGCACAATTGAAGAAGAGGTTTATGTTTGCCAACTGTCACACCCAGCAATTTTCGAAAACTTTAAAGTACTATTTTACCTTTTGACTTTTTGGGTCCGATTTGACTTTTTGAACTTTTGACCTTTTACGGTCACACAAAAAAACGATTACCGCGTAGCCGGTAAATTTTTGAAACGTATTTAAATAATAAATCATATTTATTATTATTATCTCTTATTTACAAATTTATTTGACTAGAAAACGAGAAGATATATGTATTCCTATGTTGACTTATCAAAAACGACCCACTAAATTACGTTTTCACGACTCGGACTCTAAAGCAATTTGATGTAAAACGACATTCCGGACAACTTTTCAGTTTTACCCGAGACACAAAACCAAGCAGAAAATGACTTAAATAGCCTCGCAAAGTTTTGAACACCGCACGCAACGCGTACCGACACAAGAATAATTAAATTTATATTTAATTAATACTTTCATTAAATAAAAATATTTAATAAATTATCTAATGTTTTATTTCAAAAACATTTGTTAAAAATGCGAACATTCGAATTAAAGTTTTATTTTTACGGGCAAAGCTTACCCGTGATACCCAAAATAAATAATAAATATTTTATAAAATACTAGTAATGTAAATACTCATTTTTATAAGAAAAATCATTTGGAACGCAATGGCACACCTCCCTTTTTCCGGCGCCGCACCTCCCACTTCCGGCCAAACTCCGGCCATAGCCGCTGCCATCATCCAACCGATGTTATTTTTACAACAAGTTTCACAAAAGTTACAAACTTCAGTCTGGGGAAATTTTTACAAAAATCCACTTTATTATCTTTGTTCACTTGCACTTTATTTTTAAGTTTCAAGTATAATTATGATACAATTGGGTTTCCATATCATTTTTTTATAAAACCCTAGCCACCTCCCTCTTCTTTCTCTTTTTTCGGCGAGTATCCGGCGCCGCTCCACCATCTCCGGCCAGTCATCGCCACCAAAGCCGCAGCTCAACCACCACTCCGAACCACCAATCAACACTCCCCGTCACCACCTCGCAACTCCCATCGTGACTCCTCACCATCCCAGATCCACCATCACCACCCAACCCTCATCACCACGCCAGCTTTATCACAACCGGCCCACACCATCTCCAACAGTGCTTGCCTATCACGCCTCCAGATCTCCTCACCACTACAGCCACACCAACACCATCATAACCACTACTGTCGACATTTCTCACCAGCCGCCATCTTCATCGTCATCCACCACCAGCTTCACCCCACTTTTCTTTTTTTGATGGTTACACTTTTATAATTACCTAAGTATATATTTTTTTTATAAGAGTGTGTTTGTTTATTTGGTATTAAGGCGAAAAAAAAGGGTGTTTGTTTTGCGTGTACACGCCTGAAAAAGGGCGTTTGGTTCTGTGTTTAACAGCCCCAAACGGGGTGTTTGGTTATGGGTTTAACTGCCAAACCGGGGTGTTTGGTTTGCTTATACTTTTATGCTTATATGGGTGTTTGGTTTTATGGTTAACAGCCCAATAGGGGTGTTTGGTTGGCTGTTTTACGGCCTATTAGGGTGCGTTTGGTTATGTGTTTAACGACCCATAAGGGTGTGTTTGGTTTTGTGTGTTTTCGCCAAACAACCAACTAAGTTGTGTTGATATTGGTTAATATTTTTATCCATTGTCCAATGAAGTATTAAAGGGCGAGTTTAATTCGTTTATGTTGTAAATACACGGCGATATGTTTAGTTTACTTAATTTGTTCTTATTCGATCGCGTTAGTTATAAATTAAAATAATGCGGATAAAATTTCAACATATATTGATTAAGGGAAAACGATGAGTTTTGTAAAAATGGGGAACGTCGTATAAACAACTAGGTCATACCGAAATTTATAAAAATTTATATACTTAGCATTTTTATTATTTTAGAAACCCGATAAAAATGACAAAGTTATATAGTTTTAAGGTTATTAAATTGTAATTATACAATAAACCAACGAATAAACGAAAAATATACTTTTACAAATAAGACAACTATTTTGGTTACAACCCGTCGAGGAAATGAAATACTAATTTATAAAATATTATTTTATAAATTCACGAATTGAAGACAAAATAATAACTTTTGTAAAAACTTTAAAAACGTCATTTATCTAATTCATAACTTTAAAACGTGTTTTTACTTTTATGCAAGAACTCCTTATTAATTTAGTTAAGTGATTTCTAAAAACGTGTCGAATTATATTGTTATCATTATTTTCTCACGTTTCTTATATAATACTTGTAAAGTATTAGATATTGCGACTTATTCTTTTAGTGCAACTTATTCTTTTGGTTGTTGTCTTTATTATATAATTCACCATATGAATTATATAATTGTTTCTTTTTCATATGTAATATATACGGAATATATTACACACTTTGCGTTGCTTTTCGATTTATTTTATTTAACCAACCACCAAACTCATCCAACTTGTAATCCAAATCCTTTATCAACGTGTCGCGTTGACGTACTCATCCATCGGAAAACCCCAAATGCATCATTCTAGAGTAGTGGGATTTAACCGTTAAGATAAACCGCAACTTCTTGGTCGAGCCGTTCTGATTTCCGTTTGTGTTGTGCCTTATATGTGCAATTCTGCCAATTGATCTGCAACATCAAGGTGAGTTCATAGCCCCACGTTTTACTTGTTTTACATATACTTTACTACTTTTGGGGTGAGAGACATGCTCGTTTACAAACTCTTTTACGTTACTGAATTTCAAACTCGTTTATACGTTGATTACAAACTGGTTACATGATTGATTTCACACTCTTTTACTTATGACACAAATACCCAGAGTTTTTATGGATGTGTTGGTTCTTTTGACTTATGAATATAAGTACGCTAAACTTTTACGAATATGTTGGTTACTTTTACTTGGGACACAAGTACTTTACATGAGAATTTCCCTGTTTATGTGGTTTGCCTAAGTTACCCTATTGCCATGAAGTCCCCCTATCATGAACCGTTAATTTCTTGACCGGAGGACCGGTTGAGGGAACGTAAATGTTGTGAATAGATCTATTAGGATTGAACTCCCCCGTCCGGGTAGATAACAACGCACTACCATGTCAATGGATGCATTTCATTTGAGAAACTAGGTGTTAGGCAATGCATCTACCGGGGCACCAACTTATAACAACGTATACTTAAGGCTTCGGTGTCATGAGCTTAGTGCAACGTAAATACCCACCCCATTTTATGTGAAGTTATATCTCCTATAACTGTCGCATACGTTTTGAAGTCTTGTGGTCCATACTACTTTGGTTGAACGTTTCTGATTACTAAATACTTTTCATGATACTGCGAGTAAGGCAGTATTCACTAAACGTTTTTTATCCTCATAAATGTTTTACTTAAACCTATGAATTCACCAACTTTATGTTGACCGTTTTTAGCATGTTTTTCTCAGGTGAATAGCTTTGGACTTCTTGACGTGCTATGTGGAGTCTACGTGCAATATGATATCAGTCCTAACGTGCAATAATGATACTCTTTCAAGACTTTAATTACCACTGACATACTCGTTTTCTTTGAAAACCAAATTATGCTTCTGCTAAATTTTATTTTTGCTCCGCAAATGTTCAACTTTCCTTTTAATCTTTTAAAAACTTATTAATTTTTAAACAATGCCCCGAGTTATGATTTTCAAAACGTCCATTAGTGGTCGTTCTTCTTGCCTAATTGTTCGGATTAATTGATTTTTGGAACGTCACGCCCTCGTCCATTATTCCGTCCAGGCCCCGTCTGGGGTTGTGAAACAATACTTTTTTCATACTTGGCCAATAGGATTGCGTTTGATATTTGCTATAGTGCTCGTTAAATGTTGTAGTAACTTCGATAGCGCGACACGCAAATAACTCTTGGGAAAGGCACCTTCGTCCTATTTTGGGAAGAGGCGCCCAGTATATCTTTGGGGAGAGGCACTCAGTACATCTTTGTTAAAAGGCACCCAGTAAATCTTTAGGAAAAGGCACTTAGTAAATCTTTAGAAAGATATTTCTAAAGGATAATGACTATCTAAAGGAATCATCATACCTATGTGTACCTCTTTTATCAAATATTACTACTTTCTTGTAGATAATACGCATATAGTGTTGACCGTATCGGGATGGAAACAATTAATTGTTCATGACCATTCTCCTCACCCCTCAAAAAAAAGAAATTCTTCACAAACTCAACCCTTCTGTCACACAACAGACCCCCAGACGGGGCCTGGACGGAATACGTGTCCGAGGGCGTGACGTCATCATAATCCGAACACAAGGCACAAGAGAATGACCACTAATGGACGTTTTGAAAATCATAACTCGTTGCATTGTTTAAAATAACTAAGTATTACACCAATTTACAAGAATAAACATTTGCGGAAGCGAACATAAAATATAGCAGAATGCATATTATTTGGTTTCACAAGACCACTCGTTGAAAGGTAATAAAGTCCTTGAAAAGTATCATATTGCACGAGAGGCCCACATAGCACATTCAAGAAGTCCAAAGCTCAAGCACCTGAAAAAAAAAAACATGCTAAAACTGGTGTAACGTCAACCAAAAGTTTTGAGTGAATTCAATATTTTAAGCAAAACATTTACGAGTATCCAAAACGTTTAGTAAATACTGCTTCACTCACAGTATTATGAAAAGTGCTTAGTAATCAGAAACGTACAACCAAAGTAGTATGGACCACAAGACTTCAAAATGTATGTGACAGTTATAGGAGATATAACTTCACCAAAAAAGAGGTGGTCTTTTTTTTTTTTTGAACGGCCATAGTTTTGTGCTACATGGCCCCTAGACCATAAGGCGTAGCGAGCCCAACCACCAGGTTGGGATCCATCCCAGGGGGGTAATATTACGTTGCACTAAGCTATGACACTGAAGCTAATTCGAACAAAGCATGTCCATTGCTATATTAGTATTTGTTTGCCCTTCCAGGTGTCCCAACCAATGACCAACCTAACCAGTCGACATGACATATAATCTTTATTCGGCGCCCCGTGGGTAGTGATCGCAACACACTCCCGATAGGGATAATTATTCCCAATAGATCTATTTATTCACTCGCAGCTCCCATCGATCCGTCCCCAGTCAAGAGATTGACAGTTATGATAGGTTACGGGCAAAGTGTCTAAACCTAAACTTAGGCCACACTCCATAGGATACCTCACGCAAGTACTTGTGTCCAGTAAAAACACCCAACGTATTTTGTAAAAGCTTACAGTACTTTTATATCCATCAGTAAAAACTGAGTGTGAATCAATCACGTAACAATTTGGTACTCAACGTATACCACAGTTTGACATTCAGTGATAGTAATCAGAGTTGTAAACGAGCATGTTTCTCACACCGCAAAAGTAATAAGGTAAATATAAAACAAGTAAAACGGTGGGGCTATTGAACTCACCATAGAACTTTGAGCAGAGCAACTAGCATAAATGCAATAATACGCAACATGCACCAACGGAGGCACAGAATTGCTCGACCAAGAAGATCAGCCCCTTAACTTAACGGCTAGATCCCCTAAGTTTTAGATGATTGAATTTGTTTTTGTTCGATGGTATCAACGCGACACGTTGATAAGGGATTTGGATTTCGAGTTGGATGAGTTTGGTGGTTGGTTAAATAAAATAAATCGAAAAACACACGCAAAGTACGTAATATATTCCCCATATATATTACATATGAAAAATGAACAATAAGTATAATACATATGCGATTAATAATAAAGCACACAACCAAAAGAATAAGTCGCAATATAATAGATACTTTACAAAGTATTATCTAAGAAACGTGATTAAAATAATTGGTATATATAGATTCTATCACTTTTTTCAAAAGTCACCACCTTAAATTAATAAAAAAGGGATTTTGTGCAAAAGTAAATACACGTTTTTACCGTACGAATTTGATAAATACGTTTTTAAATCTTTACAAGGTTATAGTTTGGGAAATAATACAAAATAATATATTTATAATTTCGTATTCGGTTACTGCGTTTTACGTAACTAGTTGTATCGTTCGTACAAGATTTATATTTCCTTGTTTGTCGCGTTCGAGTATACTTACATATTAAAAATCTTAAAAACTATATAACATAAGTTATTAATACATCGGGTTTCTAACATAATATAAACTTAATGAAATTTACCAAAGTAATAAACAATTTTTAGAAATTTCATCATGACCTATAGCCGTTTTAAATTAAAACAAACGTTTCCCATTTTCACAAAACTCGACGTTTGTCACCATTTAATCAATCCGTGTTGCAAGTTACCCACTTGTTCCAATTAAATCTAAACAAAATCAAACAAACATTTAAAAAGACAAAATATAACGCAAACCCCATCTAGAGAACCCTTATGGATTTTGAACATGAACCCAAACGCCCCTTATTGGCTCCGAAAACCAAACACTCCTTAAGGCAGTTAAATGCAAATCCAAACGCCCTTATTTGGGTCGTTGACCATCGAGACAAACACCCCTTTATGCTGTATGTGCCCCCCTCCACCCGCACCGCATGGTAAACCACATAAACAAACACACATCCTTGTGGCTGT
Source organism: Tanacetum coccineum (assembly GCA_026074375.1). NCBI lineage: Eukaryota > Viridiplantae > Streptophyta > Magnoliopsida > Asterales > Asteraceae > Tanacetum > Tanacetum coccineum. The sequence goes on from BQNB010178385.1 coordinate 6,857, forward strand.
TTTCCGCAGCCAACCGCAGCCCTTATTGGGTGTACAACCCACTTTGGCTTCCATAAAAACTCAGAAACCATACGCCCCTCATTTGGTGCAGTAAACGCAGCAAACAAACACCCTCACACATTTCTTGTAAACAACACAAACCAAACAAACACCCTTAAAAATCAACTAATACAACATAACTAACAAATAAAATTAACCATCCCCCCCGCAATGACCACTGGGGGAAACATCGTGGTGATGGGTTACAGGCTTGAAGCCGGCGACACGGAGTGGTGAGGTTCGTGGTGCGGTGAGGCATTGGCAGCGTTGTGACGGTGGCGGCGATAGCGGGTGATGATGTTGATTGGAGAAGACTTGTGTCGGGTAGGTGAGTTAGCTTAGGAAATAGTATGGAGGTGATTTATGATAAAGGTGCGATCCTGTGGTGGAACGTCCTGGACGCGGAGATGCCATTTTGGGAGAGGCGACGGTGGCACCCCGTTGGTATGCGTCGATATGGGTTGTGTACGCGATGGTGGTGATTGGGTGTTGACGGGTGTGAGCAGTTTGTTGGCCCGGCGTATGTTGGACCGTGAGTGCCGAACCTGTGGCGAGCGCCGGCATATACTATTTCTGTGAGCGGAGACAAGTGTGTGTAAGTTTAAAGGGTTGAAATTAATCATGATAAAACCCTAGTGTCTCTCCACTTAAATATATACAACAAGTTCTAAAAATCCTAGTAGCACGTTTAAAGATAGTGTTAGGCTATATTGTTTTACACTAATAATCTTACAGGGACTTTAAAACGTAACTTTTAGTGTATTATAAAGAAGAACTGGTATCGGGACATCGTTTCGCTAATTCCCGATTGATCTAAATTACAAAATTTCGCCTTTTTTGTTTCAAAAGTTTTTCCCAAAAATTTGAGATTGTACCTGACTTATTTTATAAACGTTTTTAAACACAAACTATGGTCTCAACGGTTAACCTGTGTCCGTACCACAAAACTTTACTTTAAATATTCACAATTTTTAATGAACGATTTTGAAAATAAAAAGCTAAATCATTTAATACTCGACATTTTTTATTTAAAAAAACGTGGTAAAATTAAATTTAACTTATTTTCTTTGTATCGGTACGCGTTGTTTTCAAAATTTTGCGAGGCTATTTAATCACTTTCTGCCTGGTTTCATGTCTCGGGCAAAACTAAAAAGTTGTCTGGAATGACGTTTTACATCAAATTGCTTTAGAGTCCGAATCGTATAAGACCTAAATTTACGGGTCGTTTTAGTTGATAAATCAATTTAGGGATAAAATATATCTTCTCGTTTTCAAGTCAAATAAGTTAGAAAAATAAATTTGCAAATGAGTGATAATAATCATAATTATGATTTATTATTTAAATACGTTTCAAAAAATTTACCGGCTACGCGGTAATCGTTTTTATGTGACCGTAAAAGGTCAAAAAGTTAAAAGTCAAGTTAGAACCAAAAAGGTCGAAGGGTAAAATAGTAATTTAAAATTCTGAAAATTTCGGGGTGTGACAACTTCCCCCTAGAAGCTCAAATAATGCATACTAAAAATTAACGATATATCTCTTCCCCCATATAGTTATAATAATGCACCCAAAAGCCATTAATGTTCTCTGCGGATATGACGTTTGTCTTTCCGGTATGGCCTAACATGAAGGAAAGGTACGGACTCTAAGGTGTATATACTTTTCTTCCCCTTGATGGTTTCGATACCTCGGAATCAGCAACACTATGTACGCACATATACTTGAAATCTTGTGCGAAGAATAAATAAACTCAGATCTATCCCGTGAGAATCAACTTCAAGGCTTTTAAAACTATGTAAAATTATTTCCAAACATTCTTTTTTAAAACTATGAGGTGTTGGCAATATTGGTCGTATGTAGTTTTAAGCCTAAGCCACTAATCTTAAAATTATATTTAAGCCTCTAAAGTTATTAACTTATGACAATTTAAGCCTTTGAAGTTAAAATAAATTAACTCCCCTTTAAATTACGATCCATCATATTAAAAAACTTTTTTTGTTATTTCCGTGACTTATTGAAGAGATGTTTGAAAGATTATTCTAAAGCCCTTTCTCCCCCTCAAACAAAGACCCGTATTCTATTTAAAGATCTATTGTCTTTGTGTGAGTGGTCGAATGTTATTTTTAAAATCTTTTTGTGATGAAAAAAGAAATCAATTCAGATTTTAAGACAACACTTTTTGAAATGATTAACCCGAGCATGATTTGTAAAATCAATTTTTGTGAAAAAATTGTTCGGGTTAAAGAAGATTTCTCTTCTTTTTAAGGACAAAATGCACTGAAGCGTACATTTTTCTTTTAGAAAGCGCGGGTTATGTAGCAAAGTATACACAAGCCATTTACATGAACGTAAAGTAGTTCATGACAGAGAAAAATTATTTTCCCATTGTCTGAGATAAGTTTTATTCTTAACCTCCACAGGCTACAATTAGGGATAAAGTGAATTTAATTGATGGGATATGACTGAAGCTCAATTGACTGAGTACTTATAATTTGACATGGGTAGTTGATGGGTGGAGGTGAAAAGCCTGCGATCAAATGATGGGATCAGACTGAATCAAAGTGACCCATCCGTGTCTCACTTGACTCGAATCTTGACACGGGTATGGATCTGGTACATCAATCGGTTCTCAAGGAGGGTTCTGCCTATCACAAGTGATGGCCGTGACTTGTGGAAAAGAAGTGTTTCGCCAAAAGTTCAATATAGACCCAATATTTGTCATAGACCTAATGAACCAATACTAGCCACTCATTTTTTCATCAAAAATTTAATAAACCTGACTTTCCACCTTCTTTTAAAAATTAAATTTTTCTCACACTGTTAATCGTTACGCAAAAATATAACAGACACTCGCGACGAGAATAAATTATCTTTCTATAGAGGGCGACTTTTGTACTGTTCGACGAACTGTTTTTTATGAGTTTATGAAAATTCAGTATACGATTTTTTGAAATCATATTTGATTTATGAATATAATATATAGATTTTATTAAATCTTATATGATGCGGTATACGAAATTCCATATATGATTCGTCATATGAATCATATATGTTTGTAGACAATTCGTGTCTGAAACTAAAATTGAAAAAAAGTTCGTCGGAATCACAAATTCTTATATGATTGTAAAATGAATATATGATATTATGAAATCAGAGATGATTCGTTATACGAGATCATATATGATTTTGCAATTCGGTGACTGAAACAAAATTGAAAAAAAAAGTTTAGTTAGAATCACAAATCATATATGATTTTATGAAATCATATACGATTTCATGAAATCATATACGATTTCATGAAATCATATACGATTTTATAAAATCATATATGATTCGTTATACGAATCATATATGAATCGTTATACGAATGTCATATTTTTATGATTTTTCGCAAATTTCCATGATGAAAAAAATATCGAAAAATGTTCTCGAAGTTTATCGTGTCAACCGTCTACTGAAAGATAAAAATATACTCGTCGCGATTAGTGTATTTACTTTGGCGTGCTGACATTTTACCGTTTGTAAGATATTTTATTTTTAAAAAAGAGGTGAAAAGTGAGTTTTTTTATTTTTGATGAAAAAATAGATGGTTGAGATTGATTCATTGGATCTATGACAAATAATGGGTCTATGTTGATCTTAACCCTTTAGTATTTTTGTACAAAAGTAAGGTTTTTGCTTAGTGAGTGATGAGGGAGTTTTTAAATATTGCTACTAACAAGCAAAAGTACCCACGCGTTGCTGCGGGGCGGGTTTTTTTTATTGGTGTGCCTAGGCATAAGAACCCGCGTGTTGTGGCGTGGCTAATTTTTTTTACTTAGGGTAGGCGGGTTTTTTTTTCGCGCCGTTTATTTTAAAGTAATTAAGTACGCACGTTGCTACAGGGTGTTATCTTTATTTTATTTTTTATTTATTTTGTGCTGGATTATTTTTCCGGTCTCATGGTTAATAGTTTTTTTATATGGGTCTATGTATTGGGCCTCATGGTGCGGATTATTTTGTTTGATTGAATAAACTCTCGTATTTTGGAATTTTTTTATTAGGTTGTGCGAACATTTTTTTTTTTTATTTTATTTTGTTGAGGGTTCATTTTTTTTGGTCTCAAGTTTTATAGTGGTTTTTGGTACTATGGGTCTAAGTGGTGCGGCCTAATGGCGCAGGTATTTTTAGTTGGTGACGACGTATTTGTTCCTGTTAGTTACGTATTTAATAAAAATAAAAAATTGGCCCGCCCCAAACTGAGAGCCTATTGGGTCGATCACTGTAGCAGCTACAGTAAAATGAATACTAACAAAAGGCACTAAACGGTGTCGTATCACTTTTCAAATGTGATTGAAGATAATGAGTGAAGTGAAAGTGAAATAAACTAAAAGGCTTATGTTATTGGTACCCCCTTTAAAAAGCCGTTTGTACCCCCCTGTTTTTTTCTCCCGCGTCCTCCTCTTTTCAATCTCTTCTTCTATTTTTTTTATTTTTATATTTTTGTATATGTTAGTAAACTGTTGACACGAAAATAACGAAACGAAAAATAGAAAGTTTACAGGTCAAAGTATTGAAAGCGGTCAAAAAATTAGAAACAGAAATGTAATTACTGCGTTGCACTGTTAAAAAGGGGGTACACAATGATCTTGCGGCTATCTTTAGTATTGTAATTTTTATTTTTAATGAATGAAATGAATTTATTTAGTTTTTAAATTGAGGAAAAAAAAAAAATAGTGGGTCTCAAAAAATGATGTTATGGTGTTATGACACCTGGTGGTCTAACACTCAATGTAACTGAATTTAATCATAACTTGTACTCTCATAAACTGGTTATTTAACCACCTTAAATCAGAGATCAAAAGGTATGTCCAACACTCTTTATTAGATGGAGAATTGCTATGTTTATAAGATGTGCAAAACTAATCAAAATAATTTCCGATTTTTTTATAACTGTTTTAATTGGGCAAATTTTTATTATTGCGTGAAAGTTTTTATGTGAATTTTCTACGAACATTGCATTTCTCTTTTAGATGAGACATATTATTGTCGAGCTTGACCCCTCCCCACCGACTATACGCATCAGTAACTTGTACATTAATCATATTCACTTGTACATTTGAATTTTCCATTGGTTCCCCTCAATTATTGTGCAATGACAGCAAACAAACTCACGAAACCCCACACCATTATTCCCCATATTTCCATTATAACCCCCACATTATTAATTTAACATTTTTAACCCTTCATACTTTTTCTTTAAAAAATTCCCTACCTTTTTCTTTTTTCATAACCAAGGTAAAAAGCACTATTTCAATATTAATTAATCAACGATCTTGTATAAAGGGTTTTGCAAATTGCAAACTCAAAAGCATGAACTAAACGTGCAAAGTTTAGAATCATAGTTTAGCATGTTTTGTATAGAGTGAAGCTTTTGAGTTTGCAAATTTATAGCGCGTTTTTTAAAACCCTGCATGCGTTTAGAATTTGCAATTTGCAATTTGCAATTTGCAATTTGAGTTTGCAATTTGCAATATTAATTAATCAGCGCTATTGAGTTTGCAATTTGCAATTTATGGCGCTTAGAATCAAAAGCATGGCATTGCTATGATGCCGCTATAGCGCGCTTTTTAAAACCCTGCATGCTAGTAAAAAAGGCTTGGAATTTATTCGATTGTATCAACCCACTAAAGAGTTGAGTTGGACCTAAAGTGTTGGTGGCCATGGAAAATAAAATAAAAGGGTTGGCATGATTGGCTTATCTTCTAACAATTGTCTTTTGTTTGTTCATAATATTAATATTAAAGTATTTTATATAACTTAAGATATGAAAAAGCTATATTTCGTAACATAAAATTCTATTAAGATAGATACACAAATAACAATCATATGACACGTACCTTAATCACGGGATAGTATTCATTTTGAGTTTTAGTAAACCAAACAATTTGCTCAAAACAATAATTATTTCATTTAGAAGATATAAGAAAAAAATTATAGTAA
>BQNB010178388.1:0-12874 GCA_026074375.1 Tanacetum coccineum
TCTTTAAAAATTGAAATTTTGCAATTTTAACCCTATGGAAGCAAAACTAATTTTCCTAGAAACTATATGATAAAAGAAAATTTTCTAAAAAAAATATATTTTTTTGATTATTTTTCTATTTTTTATGAATTTTTAAAGTTTTTAATAAAAATAAATGTTTAAAAATACTAAACTAATTATAAAAATTCTGAAAAAATTATAGAAAGTAGCTTGAACTAAAAGGAATCTAGGAAAAATAAGTTGGGTAACACAGCTTATCGAATAAGCTGTGAAATAAGCTAAAACAACTTATTATACTATTATGCCTAAAATGTGTATAAAAGATAAATTATTCAAAGGAATACCGGATGAGCTATTGTAGTACAATGGTTAAGGGTGTGAGTGTTAAAACACTTGGTGAAGGTGGTAGAGGTCCCGGGTTTGAGCCTTGCTCACCCGGGGCTTCCCACTTTCCCAAGTGTTTTAATTTTTTCCATTTTTTATAACTTTTTAAAACTCTTAAAAATAAGCAACTTTTGTAAAACAACCTTTTTTATAAACCTAAAATAAGCTAAGAAATAAGCTAAATAAGACAGAATTGCTTAAACTATACTAAACTAATAAGCTAAGCTAAACCTAAATAAGTCATAACAATAAGCAGATAAGCTAGAATAAAGGAATAAGCACTATTGGTGTAAACTGATAACCAAACAGCCCCTTAAGGCACCTTTGAGCTTATTTTTAAATAAGCTAAAGGATACTTATGGACTTTTGGCTTATTACCCTAAAAAGTATAACTAAAATACTACTTAAAACAACTTTTTTAAACCATTTTGAAATTCAAGAGCTTAATGAAAAGGTTTGTTGAAAACAGCTTATACACTCAGATCACTTAGTTTTATCTGAGTTTGGTTTCTGAAATTGAAAAGACAAAAAGCTATTTTAAAAACTAAAAACAGATACTCAAATGAGCTTAACTTCAAAAAGCAAATTGAAACCAATTAAACATGAACCCTAATCTACTTGTATGCTGAAAATCAAATTCTAAGAACAACTTTTACTTACTGACAATTGATGATGAAAAAGACCTTTTCATGTTTTTCTTAACTGGTGCAATTTGCACAATTGTGACTCAAATTAAACTAAACAAAATGCAGACCAAAGGAACAGATTCTAATACTTATAAATCATCAAACTAAGAACAAATAAGGTCATTTCAATTACTAGAAGTGATTTAAGCTTAAAATTCAAAAGATACCTTAACAGTTGTGGACTTATATTAATCTAATTTATGAAAAACTAATTATCCCTATCCTAGCTTATAAATCTAGCTCAAACATACTTAGTTGAAAGATTAAAATCAAAAACTTAAGACCAAATTGTCTCAAGCAGTACTAACTTGTGGTTAGTACTGCTGAGCCAAACACCCCCTTATTCTTATGAAAATTCATTTGAGCTTATGAAATTTGAATTTAATGAACAAAACTTGAATACCAGATGTCTAACAACTTATAACTCAACTACTTATCATTCTCAAACACAAAAATCAGATCAAACAACAATGATTAAGCTAATGTTAATTTTTGTTTTGGTTTTTGACAGATTTAAAAGACATAGTAGAGTAAACTAAGATCTAAGCTATAGAACTCATAAACAGATATTCAAACATTCATAATAAGCATAATAACACAGATTTAAGCACTAATAAGCAAGAAATAAGCAAATGCAATCATTAAGCTAAGAGACTTGAAATTTAAAGAAGTCTTACAAAAGCCTTAGCTAAACAAATGCTTGATTTGCTCAAAGAGCTGTCAATAAGCTCTAGCTTATCACTAGAATAAGCTAGTAAAGTCCTATGAACTCTTCCATTGCTAGTTCATCATCCAAGCAACCAAAATCCTTATTAAGCATAGGTATTACTGATTTTAAATATTTAAGTATATTAAATGACTAATTTGAGCTCAATCTGAGCTTAGAGACTCAGAGAGCTTATGAAGGGCTTATAAGAGTAGCTTGTGAAATAGTTGAATAGAAGCATTTGAGATATAAAAGCTTATAAGTAAAAACAAATTGTAAGCAAGTTAACTATGATTTTATTGATTTAAAACTGAATACAAAACTTTGGAAATGAAAATTACAATAAGATGAAAACTGAATTTTAAGATTACATTAGCTAAAACTAAATTAAGCTACTATTAAAAGCTAGAAAAAGAATATCATCTTGTGAGTGAGGAGAGCTCTTTATATAGCAGTTGAGTGAAGCTTCTAGGAGTCTGGATACGCTCCTCTTATTCTTGATCTTAACCCTTCATTCAATGCCAATCATTGGATCCTTAATCATCACCGTTGGATCATTAAGTGAGCACACGGATTGCCAACGTGGCATTCCGTGTGTCAGAGTACTTGTGCTTCTTTTGCACTAAATTTAGTGCAAATTTCATTGATTAGTTTGTTTCCTTGCAATTAGCCGCGTGTCCTTTCTTGTGGGCTTTGACCAATAAGAGCCTCTTATGACGTCTAACTCTACCAGCTTGTACCTTGGTACTCGAATTACTAAGCCACGCTGTCAATTGCCATTTACCCTTTGATTTGAGTTGGGTTAAACGCGAAGACGATGATGAATAGTAAAACCTATTCCCGTGCCTTTTTATTCTTTTTATAACTGATTTTAACTAAGTGGATTTGGGCCCGGGTAAAAAGGATTGGGCTATGGGCTTGGGTTAACAGGTTTTGGTTTATATGTAGATAACGACCGTTATCTTTTATTAATAAAAAGATAACGGTGTTAGGGTTTAAGTGTTATTTTTGCAATTTGGTTTAACTTCAAGGGGTTATTTTGGTTATTTTGGAAATTTATTCTTTTTAAGTTTGACCAGAGTTGACTTGTTGACCATGTTTGACCAAGGGTTGACTTTTTGACCATTCTCGCTATCAAATCCCCGGCTCTTGTGCACTCTATCCGTTCTTGTGTCCGTGTTTGTCTAATTTTTTGACCGTTTTCTTGTGATATTTGCATTATCCGTACCTACACAATCACAAAGACAAAACAAGCAATATACAAGCATTTTATGCATAATTTTATCTTTTAAGGGCTATTTTTGGTATAGAAAGGATATGTGATTTCTCACATATCAAAAAACATTTGTATGATCCATGGAAAAGCAGAATGGAACTCTATATGTTGAATCGACCTCATGGAAGAATGATCCTTGCTTCTGTTGAAAAAGGTCCACTTGTTTGGCCATTAATTATAGTGGAAGGTGTAACCAGACCAAAGGAATATACTGAATTAACTCCTGCTGAAACCATTCAAGCTGATTATGACATCAAAGTAATAAACATCATTCTACGAGGCCCTCCAACTAAAATTTATGCTCTTGTCAGTCAACATCATGTAGCCAAGGATATTTGGGAGAAAATCCAACTACTTATGCAAGGAACGTCGTTAACAAAGCAAGAACGGGAGTGTAAGTTGTACGATGAATTTGATAAGTTTACATACAAGATAGGAGAGTCATTACATGAGTACTACTTGAGATTTACTCTGCTACTCAATGATATGAACATCTACAAGAACCCACTAGAGCAATTTCAAGTTAATACCAAGTTTCTAAATACTCTTCCTGCTGAATGGAGCAAATTCGTTACTGATGTTAAATTGGTCAAAGACTTGCATACTACCAATGTTGATCAGATTCATGCTTATTTAGAACAACATGAACGACATGCAATTGAAGTTCGTTTGATGCATGAACGTAACTCCGATCCTCTCGCTTTGGTTGCATCTCACCAAATGACTCAGTCTCCTTATCAATCTCATCAAAACACTTACCGGAAATTCTCAACCTCAACAACAAGTTTCACCATATCAATCACAACAATTTGGATCACCTTATCAGTCTCATCGTTACTTAACCAATCAATCACCTCTTTCAATCACTTATCCGACAAATGATTATCAATCCTCCGTTCACCACAACATGTATTCCCCATAACCATCTATCCCATAATTGGAATATGCACCCACAGTTATTCAACAACAACAACAACCTGAATTTACCCAACTCGACTATGGTCTAGTTGTTCCAGTGTTCTAGAAAGGTGATGATCCCATTGATGCCATCAATCACATGATATCATTTTTGACTGCTGTCGTCACATCCCGTTATCCCACTACCAACAACCAGCTGAGGAACTCGTCAAACCCTAGGCAACAAGCTACCATTTATGATGGAAAAGTGACTGTGCAACCAGTTCAGAGGAGACAAACCACTTATGCTGCTGGTTCTACAAGAACATATACTCCTGGAGCAAGTGGAAGCAACTCAGGGAAACAGCGGACTGTTATCTGTTACAACTGAAAAGGGGAAGGACATATGTCCAAACAGTGTACTAAATCCAGAAGGAAAAGGGATGATTCATGGTTCAAGGATAAAGTGTTGCTGGTTCAAGCTCAAGCAAGTGGTCAGATTCTACATGAGGAAGAGCTAGCATTTTTGGCAGATCCAGGAATTCTTGATACTCCAGCCACTCAGACTGTCATTACCCATAATGCTGCTTATCAAGCTGATGATCTGGATGTATATGACTCTGATTATGATGAACTCAACTAAGCCAAACTTGCTCTCATGGAGAATCTATCCTAGTATGGTTCAGATGCTCTCGTTAAGGTACAAAATCATGATAATATGGCTCCCAATATAATCAATCAAAGTGTGCAGGCGATGACGTCTTCTGAGTAGTCTAATGTTGTGAATCAGACAGAGACTGATATAACCAGTGATAGCAATATCATTCCTTATTCTCAGTATTTGGGTGAATCACAACAGGAAGCTGTCCAGAATTCTAACTCCTTTGCACAACAAGATGCCCTAATATTATTTGTAATTGAACAATTGCAAACTCAAGTGACCAACTGCACCAAAATTAATATGGACAATAAAAGTGTCAATGATACTTTAACTGCTGAGCTTGAAAGATATAAAGAACAGGTTAAGCTTTTAAAAGAAGGACAAATTGTTGAGACAAAAGGTTAAAATAATTTTTTAGATTCACATGAACAGAATGCTAAGATTGATCGTCTTAAACAAACTCTTTCTGAACAATTACAAGAAAAGGAATCGTTAATGAAAACAGTTACTGTTCTCAAAAATGATTTTAAAAGGGAAGAATCTAGAAATATTAACAGAGAAATTGCTTTAGAAAAGAAAATTAAACATCTTGATAATATTGTTTTCAAAAGAGGTCAATCTGCGCAAACCGTTCATATGTTGACAAAATCAAAAATTTATTATGATCATTTCACTAAACAAGCCATAGGTTTTAAAAATCCTTTTTATTTGAAAAAAGCTCAGGAGTCAGAACCACAACTATATGATGGGAATGTCATTCAAAATACGTGTATTATTGAGATTCTTGATTCTGAAGAGACATTAATGCTTGCTGAAGAGAGTCGTTCCAAAATGATTTTGAAACAACAAGATCCAATGGTTGTTGAAAAGAAGGTGGTCATTAAACCAGTTGATTATGTTGCTCTTAACAAACTTGCACAAGATTTCGACAAGCGATTTGTTCAACAATCTAAATTATCTGTGGAATAAGCTTTTTGGTCTTAGACTTCTGTGCCTCCTTCAAACCCTTCTCCTTCTAGTACAACCAACAAAGTTGAGGTTCCAAAAGAACTTCCTAAAGTAAGTATGGTTAATACATGCTTGAAACAGCTTAAACGCCATATTGCTGGCTTTGACAAGGTTGTTAAAGAAAGAACCACTGCCACAGCTATAACAGAGGGCACGTAGGGGTTTGAACATATAAAATCTTATTTCAGGGATGCAATTATTCCATTTGTAAAAGCACTAAAGGATATCTTCACTAACTTCGATCAATATTTAATTGATGAACTTATGGAAGTCCAAACTGTTTTTATCCAAATGGAACAGGCTGTTGAACAACATCGTTTGGAGTCAAAACATTTGAAGTTAAAATGAATCAAGTTTTTAATGAGAATGATCGACTCTTGGAACAAGTCATTAACAATGATATTGTGAATACTGTTATGAACTCTACTGTGAAAAATGCTTGTGTAAATGTGCATGATTGTCAAAAGTGTCTCGAACTTGGGACTGAGCTTATCAACAAAAAAGATTTCTTTTAAAAAGAACTTTACGATTCACTTTTCAAAAACTATAATAATCTTGAAAAGCATTGCATTTCGTTAGAAGTTGACTCTCAACTTAATATGGAAATTTTTCAAAGGGAAAATTCTGTTTCAAATCAAAGTGCTCCTAATATTGATCATTACTTTGAAATAAACGAATTGAAAGCTCAGTCCCAGAAAAAATATGAGGTAATAATAAAGTTGAAAGAGAGAATTAAGTCTTTCAGTGGAAATGTGAATACTGATAAAGTTAAAATGGACATGGATGAAATTGAAACTCTTAACATTGAATTGGATCATAGAGTGTCAAAACTTATTGCTGACAATGAACATTTAAAGCAGACCTATAAGCAACTTTATGAATCGATTAAACCAGAACGTGTTCGATCAAAAGAACAATGTGATGCGTTAATTAATCAAGTTAATCAAAAGTCTGTGGACATCTCTGATTTAAATGCAAAGCTTCAAGAACAAGGTTTGTTCATAACATCACTAAAGAAAGATTTAAGGAAACTTAAAGGAAAAGCTTTAGTCGAAAATGCTGATATGACCCTCTCTGTTGATCCAACAATGCCTAAGATTTAAATGGAACCAATTACACCTAAATTGTTGAATAAACGGACTGCCTACTTTGCCTATATTAAGAACACCCAGGAAGAAGCTGCTGTCCTTAGGGATCTAGTTGAACATGTTAAAGCAAAATATCCTCAAGACTCTGCCTTAGAATCAGCCTTTAGGTATACCAAACTCATTCAGGAATTGCTTACTAACATCAGTAAAACTTGCCCTAATACCAACGATTGTGGTGAGAAATTAATGGATGTTACACCTAAGAACAAGGACAAAAAGGTTAGATTCACCGAGCCACTCACATCCTCAGAAAACATAAAAACAAAAACAGAATCGTCCTCAAACTCAATGGCTAACAAACCTGTATTGCCTTCTATAGGAGTAAGAATTTCTACTAGTGCTAGCGGATCACAGCCTACAGGCAATACCAAGAATGATAAGATTCAATGACCACAACGTAGTAATCTGAAGAATAAAGTAGAAGTCCACCCTAGGAAAGTTAAATCCAGATTGAATAATAAGAATGGAATTGTTAAACTTAATGGATCTGCAACTGTGCAACAATCCAAGCAAAATGAAAATTCTGAATATGTTTGTATTAAGTGTGATAATTGCATGTCTTCTGATAATCCTATTCTCTGTGTTTCTAAATCTATGAATGATGTGAATGCTCATTTTAAAACCAAATCAGTAAAGAAAATATCTAAGAGAAAAGTATGGAAAACTACTGGCAAGGTGTTCACTAATGTAGGATTTATTTGGAGACCTACTGGCAGGACCTTCACTATTGTAGGAAATGTGTGCCCTTTAACCAGGAATACCACTACTACAGAAGTGCCCCCTAGGACACCACTTCATCTAGAATCTGAATCACCTAAGCCTGTAGTAACATTGGTCTACTCACAGAAACCTAGGAAAAATAACATTACTAATCCCGTTAGCAAACCTAAGATTCTTAAATCTATATCTGCTAACAAAAAGGAACCTAGTAAATCCTGGGGATCCACAATTTCCAATGTTCCATCTTCTTCTTCTGATGCTTGCAGGTTGTCCAAATCATTCTGTGGTATTTGGACTCCGGTTGCTCAAAGCATATGACCGGAGATCGCTCTCAGCTCACCAATTTCGTCGGCAAATTCTTGGGTACAGTTAAATTCGGCAATGATCATGTCACAAAGATAATGGGTTATGGAGACTAGCGGATTGGGAATGTCAAGGGTTTACTACATAGAAGGACTTGGGCATAATATATTCTTTGTTGGACAATTTTGCGATTCAAACCTTAAAGTTGCTTTTCGTCAACACACCTGCTATATTCGCAATCTAGAAGGTGTTGTGTGAGTCCCAAACTGAACAGATCTTTGCAGCCTACTAAGGGTGATAGCCAACTTGTATAAATACAGATTGACTATATAGAAACACTGACTATGAATACTAATTGTATATGCGGAATCTACACAATAGTATTAAGAAGAACAATGAAAAACTAAACTTTGATTTCTATTAATCTATTAAAGTGATTACAGATTACTAACTATGAGATATGATTGTATGAGATGAGTTGTTCTTGTTGTTGTTTTCCTCTATAATGCCGTAGGGTTCCTTTTATAGACCAAGGATAAACCCTAACAGACTTACAAAATGCACAAAAGATAATACATATATTTTCCTACAATATCTCATACATATCTCTTAAACGGTACTAACTATTTTATACTAACGATACTAACTATCTAAGCAGTACTTAACACTTTGCACTGTCAGTACTAACTATAACTATCGGTACTAAGTATCTAACTAACGGTACTAAGTTAGGAATGTATAATTCCCAACAATCCTCTCCTAAACATGATTGTTGAACTCTTTTAACTTCATGTTTCTTCAGATTAATCTTCTTAAGTTCTTGGAGGATGTATCGAAACACTTTAACACATCTTGATATGATCTTTAAACACTATCCATCTTCATCAACAACTTTGTCTTTTCAGCAACACAGCAACATCTTTTCAGCAACAATCCAACTAAGTTGGCTTTGTAGTTTTTGGCAAACTACCAGCCATGAACGGATTAGTAGCCATTTGCTCTGGGATAGTCAACTCTTTATTTCAAAAATATGGTGAGTTAATTACCATATAGTTTTTGGTAAACTGTCAACCATCAACGGAATTGATTTATCTTTACCAAATACCATTTGCTTTTGGACTAGCCAATGCTTCATTGCCATAACATGGTGCATTGATAAACCATATAGTTTTTAGCAAACTATCAGCTATCAACAGATTTGAGTAGTCTTTACCAAGAACTGTTTGATCTTGGACTAGCCAACTCTTCACCATGAAGCAAGGTGAGTTGAAAAACCCCTACAATATTTGGTAATTGTCAACATAAACGGATTTGAGATGTTTTACCATAAGCTCGTTTTGTTATGGGATCTAGCCAGTCGTTATGCCTATTAAGCATGGTGAACTGATGACCATTTGTTGTGTGGTGGTTAGCCAACACTCAACCCCTTCTCATCTCCATTTACATCATCAATTTTCATCAATTTGTTGCTTAATAAATCTGATCAAATCCACGGGCTTTAGCTAGTACTTTCTTTTCAACTTTCCAAATTCAAGATCAAGCATCCTTTGCAAATCTAAATCATTGGAAAGAGGATATCTTTTTCAACTAAACATATGGTTATTGTTCCCGATCTTTAAGTTCCTAGTATGTAGCTCTACAAGCTTTCTTACAAATCTCCAAAGTACAATCGCCTATTCTTGTTGATCATCCCAGAAATTACTTTGATCATTTTCTTTTTGTGAGGATTCCATCATTATCTTCAAATCTCCCCAAAGAATTAACTCAATTCCTTCTAATGTAATTTTTGAGTACTGCTCCATCACTAAATCATACAGGATGGTGAAATATAGTCTTTGCCTATTCAAATAATTGCAATATTCCCATAGACAGTTAAATTGCTCTGAAGTTCCATTTGTCTGTGTAGATAACAAGATAGTCTCAAACTGGTGATTTACTTGTTCAACCTAGCAATGAACATAATTTCTCTCCATTATTTTCACATCCTTAGTACCTTCAAAGGTAACAATCTTCAGACACTTTCTATGCTCATCATCACTATCAACATCTGATTGTGATCTTTTCCTTTTCCTAGCAAGCATCTTCATATGACCACCCTTCCTTTTCTTTGTACCCTGCTCTGTCATATCTACCTTAGCAGGTACCTTTGCTGTGTCTTCTTTCTTTGGAGTTTCTTCAACAACCCTCTTCTTTAAACTCTTCTGATCAGGGTCTTTTACTCCTTTATTCATCTCCTTAATCCTTCTTTCATCCCTTAGTGGAAACCTAAGAAACATGCAACTTCTCATTCAAAAACCTTTTCACTTTCTCATACAAAGCTTGTATTTCTTCAAAAGTTTTGTTCTTCAGGTCTGAGTGTTTCTTGTTTCCAACATGCTTCAGATAAGTCATCATTTGATTCCTAAGCTGAGTTCTTGTAGGTGGTCTATTCCTTATTGCAATTACTCTTTGTTCTGCAAGAAACCTTCTTTGAGCTGCAATTGTATCATGAAGGAATTTTGCTCTCTCTTCTATAGTGAACTTCTCTCTTTCTTCATGTTGAAGTCTTAGAGCTAGAAGTCTATCAGCTTCAATTCTTGCTTGAATAAAATCATACTCATTTGAAAGGGCAAGTCCTTTATTAGGCTCTTCTTTTCCTCAGCTAGCTTTTTAACATCTTCTTCTGCTTCCCGATCTTCTTGTATCTTTCTAGCCATCTCTTCATCCCTAGCAAGTTGCTTAAACTTCTTTTCAGCTTCAGGAATGCCCTTAGATTCAGTATCAGACTCATCTTCCTCTTCAATTTTCTTTTTCCCTTTATCTTTTGGATCAATCTTTGGAAGAGGCTTTAATGTCAATAATGACCTGGTTGAAGTAGGTCCAGGTCTCCCAGTCTCTTCAACATCCTTAAGTTCAACTCCTTTCTCCTTTTCTCTTGAAACTGCTTTGGCTTGGCTCATGTTGAGATAGAACTGAGCAATAGTTTTCATCATCTCCAAACATTGTAGAGAGTAGTGTTGGAGTTCAGTGGTTGGAGTAGCACTTCTTCCTTCAGTTCGATCATCAGTACCTTCATCTGGGCTAACGGTACTATCTTTTTCCTTGTCGGTATTAACTTTGGGTCTATCAGTACTAACATTTGGTCTGTCAGTACTAACTTTTTTTAGCAGTACTAAGTGCATCTTTAGTACTAACTTTGTCATCAGCAGTCTCTTTCTCTTCATTCACTACATCTCTTGTCCTCCCTACATCTTGAGCATCTTTAGCATCTATATAATCCAATGTATCATCAGGAAGCTCATCAAATAATGGATCTTTATGGACTGAAGGTTCAACTTTTGCAGATTTCCTCCCCTATTTGGATACAGACTCCTTTTGCATCTAATTTTTCTTCAAGGATTTCTTTCCTGTCAATCTTTGCTTCAAGGATACACTCTTCATCCAAGCTCTATGGTGTGTAATAACAGGTTTGGCTTTCTTCTGAAGCTTCTTGATCTGTGCCTTCAAGTGTTTTATTTCCTTGGCTTGATCTGTAACCTGTGTACACAAAGAGATACAAAGATCATAGACACTTTGGAGTGTCATGTCACCCTCATTCCCTAAAAGGGATTTATCACTGGATGACTGACCTCCATGATTCCCACCAGAACTCTCTGGAATAGAATCAGGAATATGAGTAGAAGGTGAAGGTCTAGGGGATGGGTCAGACTGAGGCTCAACATTGGCTTCACTTGGGTGAGGAGGAGAGGGTGTAGGTTGTGGTTCAGATGGTCTTTCTGAAGTGGCACCCTCATCCTCAGTTGGTTGTACCAACATAGAAGCAAATAAAGGTGTGACTTTCCCTGAAAAATGTTTACCCTTTTTAACCATAAAGGAGAAAACTTTACTTGTCAAAGCATTTACAGGAAAATGGTCTAAAGGTACTGGTACATTCATTAGTTGTTTATCTAAAAAGATTGAAATAAAACGTGGATACATTACAAACTTTTTCTTTGCATCTAAGTGTCTAAGCATACCATCAAAAATTAATTTAGAAAAATTATATTTCTGATTAGATGTTAAGCAAATGACAGCAGTGGCAATGTTAGTGGGAATTTGATCCCAAGAGGTGCTTTTTGAACTAATACAATGATTCATTGTATTTGGAGATTTTGTGCCAGTAATGTCTTTTTGGTCTCCAATTATAACCTGCTGAGGGCTTAACAGCAGTTTCCCTTTTCCCCCCAACAGCACTAACTGCATTTTCCTCAGCAGTATTAACCTTTTGTTTTGAGAAATTTGTTCTAAGTGCTGTTGTGTTATTAAAAGGCCTTCTAAATGGTGAATAAGTTTTATGAAAAACAGATTTTGGTCTAACTCTATTCATAAAAGGTTTAACAGTACTAATTTTCCTGGCAGCATTAGTTAGTACTGCCTGACTATTAAAATTATGTCTAGCAGTACTAACATTGTTAGTACCGCTAGCTCTAGCAGTACTAACATTGTTAGTACCGCTAGCTCTAGCAGTACTAACTAGAATTTTTCCAGTTCTAGTTAGCACTGCTGTAGGAACAAATTGGTTCTTATTATTCACTCTTTGCACATTGTTCTAAATTGGTCTAATATCCCTTTGACTAGACTTCTTCCTCATCTTATTGTTTAACTCAGCTTGTTTAGCCATCCTTTTTTCATGAAAATCACAATCTCTGATAAGATGACTAAAACTTCCACATATAAAACATGCTTTTGTAGTAAACCCATATCCCAACCCCTTTTTGTCAACTTTAGAATTTTTGCTATGTGTGAATTGATTCTTAACAGTTTCCCTAGGAGTTTTTACTTGCTGGTTAGTAAAACTAGGTGTTTCATGTTCTTCTGTTGGTAGAGACACATGCTCATCTTCACTATCTGATTCATACTCCTCAATGATAGGAGCATCAGACCAAACCTTAGGTTGACTTACTACAATGGGTTCATTGACAGTTAGTTCAGGCAAAGATTCATGTGTTTCAACACTACAATCTGATTCACAGGTATCAAAGTCACTGGTTTGGGTTTCAGATTTACTAGGTTGAGACTGTTTTGGACTATATGTAAATTGTGAGTAATCTATTTCAATATCAGGTC
>BQNB010178389.1:0-12874 GCA_026074375.1 Tanacetum coccineum
AAATTTGAGCATAATTTAAGCCTTTTATTGTGAAAAATAGGACAAGTAAACATTCTAATTCCATCCCCCCACTTGAATTGTACAACGTCCTCGTTGTATATGTAAAACATTAAATACGGGAATTTAAAAAAATTTAGAATGAGAAACTCCCTTGATAATTGCTTGGTAGATTCTCCAAGTTGCGTTTATGAGAAAGATCCTGTGTTGAACAACCGTCTTGAGGTTTCAAGATTCCAACACTTCAAGATTTCCAGATTTGTAAATTCTCCACCAATATTCGTCGATATTTCCTTCACGAGGTTTAGTGTAAAATATAGAAAAAACAGGTGCATTCCTATCTTGGTATCTACGGTTAATTTAAACTAAAACAAACTAAATACGGGTCAGACTGTGGATACGACGTATCAAATAGATGAATACGGCGTATTCGCAAAACTGACAATAATGTTTTTAAAGTGCATGAAAAATAAAGACTGATAACTTCCAAACATTCAATACACCGTATGGTATGGGGCGGATACACCGTATTGAAGTCTGGGAAGACAGACTCGATAACAAAATTAAATAACATTCTGGGTTGTCTCCCAGGAAGCACTTTTGTTTACAGCGAAGTCTTTAAGTTAGACTTTTCTTTAGCTTCCTTTTTCTTCATGTTGCTCTAGTCACCATCCATCATTCATCCATAATCCGAAAGATTTCTTGGTAAGCTTGGTACGCATATCTTCTCGTCATAATAAGATCATTAAGTTCATCATCTTTTATAGCAACATACTTTTCATCATCATTGAATGAATATTTAATCATCATATATTTTCTTTATGTTGCATACCGGCGGCTCATGAATTTTACATAATTCTATATTCCCATTATCTTCATGATTAATTTCATAAGCATCGTTATAGTTTGTATATATGTTCCATTTTCTCTTAAGCTCACAGCATGACTCATCATCGTTGATAACTCCATCCATGATAGCTTTGTTTCTTAAAGCTTCTACTTTAAGTTCACAATCATCTAGAGCTTCGTACCACTCGTAATCCTGATAATGGAGTTGGTTTTCAATAATATAAGTTCTAGGTAAATTTCCTCCATTACAGTAACCATCTTCTTTCCAACTATACGTTGGCCATTCTGAACACCCAGTTTTATAGTTGAAAAGCTCGCAAGTATGTTTGACTAGTTTTGGCTCTGTCCAAACTCCAGTGTCAGTCCATGGTTTCTCATCAACCCATGGTACATCCTTATTCTATTCGTAGATCTAGTCATTTTTGTAGTCAGCATAGGTCTTAAACCCCATAATATCCTTTGTAAGTAGGTCTGGATCTACCTTGAGAAGATAATTAAATTCGTTGAATGTTGAACAGATAGGTGTCTCATAGTCAAATATATTATTATCAATTCTAAACACTTCAACAATTTCATCTTCATTATCTGAAGATTCCTCATCAGTAAGCTCAACTTCATCATCTCCTCTAATCCAATAAATCCATAATGCTTTCATAGTATATTGATCCATCATCTTGTAGTTGAAAATTTTTGATCTTAACCATTCAATAAATGCAACATCAGACGGATCATACCTCATATCATCATCAGTTTCATCCTCCAAATCATCATCCATTACAGAGTTACATGGGATGTTAGCAACTTTAACTTTATATGTGAATAAATTATTATCCATCCTGCTTAATCGGCTGACTTCCATGTTGAAAATTTTAAGTGATGTGTCACAAGTGAGCAAAACATCTTCGACCTTTACGCCCTTAATTTTCTCGAACTCTCCTTTGATAACCTTAGTCATTCTTACTGAAAAAATCTAGAAAATTATCAGTAGAACCAGCAGAGAAAGGTATATAAAAAAATTTGGGCTTAAAATTCAAGAATGGAAAAGAATTTTATCAGAAGATCGATACGCCGTATCCAATAGAAGTGGATACGCAGTATTAATCTGTTGAGATGAATACGTTGTATTGGACAGAGAACTGGATACGCCGTATTCAGTGGAATTGGATACGTCGTATTCAACTGTGGACCAGAACAGTGTACTCAAGAAAAACTATTAAATATGCAAACAATTAAACACACAAATATATACAAGCAAACAATTAAAGATAAATATACAAAATATATAGAATATACAAGAATATACACTAATCTAAATTACACTAATCCTAAGGGTTAGATCTAATCTAATGTTAAACCAAAATATCAAAATAAAAATCAAGATTAATTTTCACTCCCCGGCAACGGCGCCAAAAACTTAATGTGTTGTAGTGTAGGGTTATTTTTTAAATGATTCAAGTTTTAAATTTATATTTTGCGCCAAAAACAACACTTTAACGGGCAGTGTACCCGATCGGTAGTAGTTTCATGGTAAGTAGGGTGTCGATCACTGAGAGTGAGGTTAAATCTATCAATTTAATTAATATCTTGGTTATCTAATCTATGTTAATTCTATTCTAATCCTATGTTAAACCTATGTCAGTCTAAATCCTAATTCTAATGGAAAAGGGGGGTTTTCATCATGAGAGACTGGCACGGTTTGGTTGGTGACTACAATCAATTCAAGAAACTGTTACCCACGCAAGCTAATTAACAAAAGATAAAAGAGCGGTCGAACCTTATATAAGAAAACTATATTAACCATTATTAATCTGATTAGAACGTTGCTTTATTTATTAAGTGCAATGATTTCTTCTCTTTAGGTGGTATATCATTCTTAAGACTTAGGCGTTACATCATCCTAAGACCTAGACACGTTAATTCTGTCATAATTAAAGCATCCGCATAAAGCATCCTTATTTGCTAATTATAATATATCTTGGGGATTAAAGCAATGGTGATCTTGTGAAACCCTAGCTCATAGAGACTTTACCCACTTACCGCTTAATGGCAACATATACACTAGTAGTCCACTTGTCTAACTATCCAATGGAATCAGAACGTTATTTGTTGAATTATCTAGGTCACCTGCTAGTCAACACGATCAATAAACCATTGGAAATATCCAATTAACTAGTTAAGCCCGAAGCGTATCCTAGACACAGACTTAGAAGGACAATATTTATGTAACTATTATTCTAGGTGTATAAATTACTATATGGAGAGCTATCCCAGACTCTAGATCCACATCCCCCACCCCCGCCCCCCTTTGATCCACTTAGTCTAGATCCAGTGAATGAATAAGGTCGCATACAAAAGCGCGTAAACAAGTATAAATTGATAAACATAAACAAGCATACAACGATAAATCAAGAAATCGATATAAACAAATACCAAACATTCAGATCTTCATAATAATGGCTAATACCCAAAGGTATTAGCCTTCAAACGTCATAATAAATACAAGAGTAATAATTTAGCCAAGGTAAACTAACCGAGTTAACGAATGATACCAAAAACTGAACGATTACTAAAGTATATAGAATTACACAATGTCTCCTATGGAATTGAATACATTGCTCGACCTCTTCTGCTCTTTTTCTCCTCTAAAAATCGACTTTTGTGGTTTAGGTATCGAGAATATGATTTAGCACACTTAAAACTCATTTTTGAGTTTTCTATTTATAAGGTCTGGAAGTCAGTTCAATACGGCGTATCCAATGGGTTGGATACGACGTATTAGGGATTTCTTGGAGTAGGGACCACGTTTGATATCTTCCAGAATATTATATTGATTCCATATCTTAAATACGGTGTATTGAGTCCTCTGGATACGGCGTATTGATCTTTAATCCTCTGTGGTCTTTTAGTGAGTGCAGGCACGGATACGCCATATCTTCTTGATGGATACGGCGTATTGGTCTTTAGAATAGTAATCTTCAAAATATCTTCATTTAAGCTCCAGAATGCGCGCCTTTTGATATGTTTCACCAATTATTCCATAATTACTGCAAGTCTCAGATATAAACAATTAAGTAACAATTCTTTGCAATAACTATACAAAATGGGTTAATATCGTGGGATAAACGATGCTATAAAATAGACGTTATTTGATGTCATCACCAGACGATACCTTAGCATAAGGAGAAAGTAAGGAAGATCAAGAAACCACAGTAACCAAAGCACCTGAAAATCTTAAGGCCGAAGCAGATGTATAGAAGCTGTACACCAATGGAGCATCTAACAAGCATGGATCTGAGGCAGGTCTTATCTTTGTAGATCCAGAGGGAGCGGAGTACTCCTACGCTCTTCGGTTAAACTTCACCAACTCAAACAATGATGCGGAATATGAAGCACTGTTAGTAGGCTTAAGAATACTAACAAAAATAAAGGTTTAAAAGAGGCATGCATTCGTAGATTCAAAATTGGTAGCCAATCAAGTGGAAGGGTCGTACGAAGCAAAAGGTGAAAAGACGAAGAAATACAAGGAAGAGGTCCTAGAGATAATTCGAAGCTTCAGCAACTTCCGGATAAGTCACATTCCAAGAGAAGAAACTAAAAAGGCTGACGATTTAAGCAAACTTGCAGCGGTACAATGTGAAGGACTGACAAAGAGGGTATTAATCGAAGAACTTAACAAGGGATCGGTGGATATGGCGGAAGTCAATGCAATCATTGAGGAAGCAACAAGAACTTGGATGACACCAATCCAAGAATATATCAAACATGGAATCCTACCGGAAGATACTGTCGAGGCATGAACAATTCGAAAAAAGCACGCAACTACACCATAGAGGAAGGAGTCTTATACCAAAAGTCATACTTAGGACCACTGCTCTGATGCATAGGTCTGTAGCAAGCCAAGTATCTGATAAAGTAAATACACATGGGGTCATGCGGAATGCATGACGGACCAAGGAGGGCAGTCCATAAGGCTATGAATGTCGGATACTCCTAGCCAAGTATGCATCGGGATGCCAACAATGAGATATCAAGCTGCGAATCATGTTAAGTGTATGCCACTGTACCGAAGCTACCAAAAAATGACATCATCTCCGTTACTTCAGCATGGCCCTTTCGAAAATAGGGAATGGACATTGTTGGCCCTCTTCCCGAGGCTCCGGGCAAAATCAAGTACTTAATTGTAGCCGTTGATTATTTTACCAAATGAATAGAGGCCAAGGCAGTAACTAGCATAACAAGAAAGCAAGTCAAAAACTTTGCCTTTGATAACATTGTATGTAGGTTCGGAATACCAGCTACCATCATAACAGACAACGGAACCCAGTTGATTAACGATCCATTCAAGTCTTGGGCAGAAGGACTAGGAATAAAACTCGTCTCTACATCGGTATATCATCCTCAAGCAAATGGAGCTGTGGAAAGAGCTAATCGAAGCGTAATGCAAGGAATCAAAACAAGACTACATCGGGAAGGAGGAGCATGGGTAAAAGAATTGCCAAACGAAACAGTCATACCTGCAGAAATTGGCATCCCTACAAGAAGAACAATCTAAGGGTCTGATGAAGAAAATAAGGAAGCACCCAGGATGAATTTAAACATGCTCGAAGAGTAGAGAGAGATAGCGGCAATCAAAGAAGCAAGACGAAAACAACAAGTGGAAATGTATTACAATCAATGAGTCCATTACAAGCAATTCAAGGTAGGAGAATTTGTCCTTCGGAAAAATGAACTATCAAAAGTAGAGAACACATGAAAGCTCGGACCAAAATGGAAAGGACCATATGAGGTTGTTGAAACATATGGCATAGGTGCCTACAAGCTCCGGTCCATAGACGGTGCAAAAATACCATGCACTTGGCACTCTAGTAACTTGAGGAAATATTACATGTAGTAGGAAGTAAGGAAAAGGAGGAAAATTATTGCTAGACCCTCCAGAAAAACATGTAATTTTTTTTATTTTTTACGTCGAAAGCAACTGATCTAATGTACATCTCTATGGTGGTATGAAAGAACAACTTTTAAATCCATGAAAACACAAATGCATCGGACGATTCGCTACCTCCGGATGAAATAGTAAGCAGCAACAGGGGCGAAAGAAAGAAACACATAAGTTCGCCAGTGGAAGGGAGGAAGCACAAAGTCTTCCCCCTCCCATGAAAGCTCTCCGATGAATAGCTACATCGGATGGAGAAACACCATATAAGCTACATAGATTCTAATAACAATTGTCTAAGTATGTATGCTCAAGACGCAAAGAGTTGGCTAATACTCTGCATTGGTCTATACCTTTGTCGCGTCTTAAGAAATAAACAAATACAAAGGGTAGACATGAATGTACTATGTAAAAAATGAAACAAACGAGTAAGCTAGATACAACATTACAAAGAGAAATGATAAAGACACAGGATAATATAAACCGAGCAAACCACAAGGCCTGAAAGGGTGCAAACAAAGCATCATCAAAAGGGACGATAGTAACAAAACCATCGAAAAGTGTTCAAAACATTACACATTCAAAAAGTTGGCTAAATCTAACGGACATAAAGATCAAGCTAAATACTAGCGGCTAAGGCATCAGAAGCATGCTCAAAAGGCACTTGATCTGCATCTTAATTGGCAATGGATGGAACAGCAGAGGCAGGGATTACCGAAAGAATATGCTTGTCCGGCAAGACTTGAGTCACCTTAGAAAGAGTTTCTCCGGAGGCCGCAATAATTTTGCTAAGAAAAGGAAAAGGGGTAGTAAGAAAATCAACCAAAGCTTTTTCGAAATCAGCCTTAGCACCAACATGGAAGTTAGAAACTTTCTAGGCAGCTGCTTTAAACTCAAAATTAGTACACCCTATGCGTAATCCCCACTCAACGCCGTAATTTATGCCGAGAGATGCAACACGAGCAAGAGCAGTGATGTGCTATCATGTAGGTTTACTTTATTGATTACTAAGTTTTAAATTTATATTTTTCCGACTTATCATAAACAACACTTTAACGGGCAGTGTACCCGGTTAGATGGGAGTTTTGTGGTAAGTAGGGTGTCGAACACTTGAAGCAAGGAATACTATCAATTTATTAATATTTTGGTTGTCTAATCTAAGTTAGTTCTATTCTATTCTAAACATATGCTAAACCTATGTTAATCCTAAATCTAATGGATAAAGGGGTTTTTTAGCCTGAGAGACTGGCACGGGTTTGGTGGTAACTAAAACCAATTCAAGACACTTAAACACACGCAAGCAAATTAACAAAAGATAAAAGAGCGGTTGAGCCAAATATAAGAAAACTGTATTAGCCATCATTAATCCGATTAGAACGTTGGTTTGTTTACTAAGTGCAATGATTACTTATCTCGAGGTGGCATATCATTCTTTAGAGTTAGGCGTTACTTCTTTCTAAGACCTAGATACGAAGAATTCTGTCACAATTAAACGTATTCACATAAAACATCCTTTATATTGATTATAATTCATCTAGAGGACAACACGAAGTATGTTGTACGAACCCAAGCTTATCGAGGCTTTACCCACTTACTACTTAACGGTAATTTGTATTAGGTGGTAGTCCACAATCCATTCTATACCAAGGAATCAGAACGTTATTTTTTAGTACTACGCCACCACCTATGGTAGTCTAACAAGTTCGATCTAGGCAAGAAAGACGTTAATAGTGATCCTATTTGTTCCACCTATACGCATTACTATATGGAGAGCTATCCTGGTATCCAGATTACTTGGTTCGTATCACTATACCTAGTTGAATGATAGGTCGCATACAAAAGCACATAAACAAGTATCATGTGATAAACATGATTAATAATCAACGATAAATTAAGAAATCAGGATAAACAATACCAAACATTCAGATCTTCATAATAATGGCTAATACCCGAAGGTATTAGCCTTCAAACATCATAAATAATACAAAAGTAATGATTTAGTCAAGGTAAACTAACCGAGTTAACAAATGATACCAAAAACTAAACGATTACAAAAGTATAAAAAAATTACACGTTGTCTCCTATGGAATTAATAACGTTGCTTGACCTCTTCTGCTCTTTTTCTCCTCTGAAAATTGACTTTTGTGGTTTAGATATCAAGAATATGATTTAGCACCCTAAAAACTCATTTTTGAGTTTTCTATTTTTAAGGTTTGGAATATGATCGATACGGCGTATCCAAAGTCTTAGATACGGCGTATCAAGGGTTTCTTGAAGTAGGCACCATGTTTGATATCTTCAAGAATATTCACCTTCTATAACTTGAATACGGCGTATAGGTCTTCTCTGGATACGACGTATTGATCTTGTTTCCTTCGTGGTCTTTGGTGAGTGCAGGCACAGATACGTCGTATATTCCTTGATGGGTACTGTGTATTGAATGTCAGAACAGTAATCTTCAAAATATCTTCGTTTAAGCTCCAGAATGCGTGCCTTTTAGTTAATCTTCACCAAGTACTCCATAATTACTGCAATTCTTAAATACAAACGATTAAGTAACAATTCTTTGCAATAATTATACAAAATGGGTTAATTACATGGGATAAATGATGCTATAAAATAGACATTATTTAATGTCATCAAATATCCCCCCACTTGAATCCTACTTGTCCTCAAGTAGCCTTTATAAGTTTAAAAAAATGTATCCCTAAGGATTTTTCCATTTAGCATTTATTTGATCTATTACAAGTACATAACCAAACACCTCACGAAATAGGAAGATGAAAACACTTAAATAACTCAACTAATCTATGTGGTAACATGTAACAAATTTGCTCAATCACTCGGTCGTGACGAGTATTCTATCATAGGCTTGGCAAGGATACACATCTCCACCACTAGAGCTAAGGAGTAACAAGTTTATAAAGGTAAAATGGGTTTTTATATATACGGTTAAGGATTGATCATTCTACAATCTTTCACCAAAACTACCACACCAACAAGGCAGCTGAAGCACACATACATGGTCGTAACGACAAAATAGGCATGTGTGTTCGATCACATCCTCATTCAAGTTTAAACCAGGGTTAGGATGAAGAATGATATAGGGTGGGGATCTTCTAACTTTCACCAAAAGTAATAAACCAACAAGGCAGCTGAAACATGCATACATGACCGTAATGACAGAATAGACACGCATGCTCGTACAAATCCTCATTCGCGTAAAACCCATGGTTAATGATTTAGAAAGGGAAATAAATTGTTGTTAAATAAAAATTAAGAAACAAATAGATTAAGTCTAAAATACAAGTTGCTAGACACTTTTTCCCAACCGTCACCATGATAAAGACACAACTATTTACAAACTTCTTGATCATAGATAAAAAACAACAACCTAAGTTAGCGTTCCAGTAACGGTCAACTTCCCAATCATCCCATACTTTACAAACTTTTACAAGACAAGTGGCGATATCTACCACTTTATACAATACTCTACATCGTTGACTTATAAGACGTATCAACGAATAATCGATCCTTCGTATAATTCTTTTAGTAATTGCGAAACGATTATCTTCAAACTTTCCTTTTCTTTTTTGGTGCAATTTTTCTAATTTTTTTAATTTTTTTCATCTTATCTATACTACGAATCTCGGTGTAGTTTCACCATCTTCACAATCATAATAACTCCGGATAATTCCTTTGATAATTCTTCATTCTTTGGACATACCAATAATTATGATTGTAGTAAAAATACAAGAGTTTTGACTACTTTATACATTCCCATTTGCGATGTGCAAATTCTTTTAACCGTACCAAAGATAGAAAATGACACAAGACTCGGGAAATACATACTTTACACTTTAAGCAACTAGCAACTGTAAATGGACTTAATCTAATAGGGTAGGCTAAGGTGTAAATGTGTAACGAAACAAACTGTTGGTGTAATTCCTAAAGGATTGGCTCTACGGGTTGTTCTAGAAGTATCTTACTCTTATAGTGAGAGTAAACAAAGGGTTTATACGGGGTTTAACTAACCAGTGTAGTTAATTAATAAACAACATGTATAGGCTTTTTGGGTGTAATCCTAAAAATTTACCAATTTAAACAAGTTACTCCATCTAAATCCATAGTACTCATCACTATGATCTCGAATAGATATACCAAGCCAAGTTCTAAAGTCTACAACATCACCGACACACTCATATGTTTGTGGAATTTAGGTAAACATTTAGAAACGAATAAGGTTAAATCCTTACAATATCTAATAAGGGTTGCTATGTACAGGTCATGTAACAAGTAATTTCACAAAAATATGCGTGAATTTTTTTTAAATTAAGCATATTTTAAGCATTTTAGTATGAAAAATAGGACAAATATACATTCTAATTCCCATCCCCTTACTTGAATTATACAACGTCCTTGTTGTATGGATAAAACATTAAAAATAGAATTAAAAGAATTAGAATGAGAAACTCCCCTGATATTTTGCTCGATAGATTCTCTAAATTACGTTTACGAGCAAGATTGTGTGTTGTAAATGCGGATCTGAATGCCCGCATGACTACAACACATATTAGATTCCAGAAAATAAGCACTCCACCAAATTCGTTGTTTTCGTTCAGAAGGTCCTGTATTAAGCATAAGAAAACAAGTGCAAATCTATCTCCGTGTATTTGCTGGTTAGATTTGAAATAATAACCTAAAACTGTACAAGAGGTCGATATGCCATATCAATTCCCCAATATACGACGTATTGATACATGTAGGTTAGTCGTTTAATACACTGTATTCATTTAATGAATACGTCGTATAGACTGTGCTGAAAATAAATAGTGGATAACTTTCAGAAGGTCAATACACTGTATCCATGGGGTTTGGATACGCCGTATAGACAGTCTGGGAAGACAGACTCAATAAAAGTTGAAAATTACATTCTGGGTTATCTCCCAACAAGCACTTTTGTTTATAGAAAAGTCTTTAAGTTAGACTTGCCCCAATTTACTCTCATCCTTATAAAACAATTTATGGTCGAACGAGATGCCAAATGGCACATATAGATTCTTAATTAGATTTAATTGCATTCCATTGATAATATAAATACAAGTCATGATATTAAAATTTAATTCCTTAATAAAAGTTTTAGTTTTGAAAATTTTATTAGATGTATCCTGACTTGTTTCCAAAATCTTATTGACCCATGTGCATAGGCACCATCATCGGTATTTATTACATTACCCTCCGAAGACTGTTTAATATCGATTTTCTCATCATCATTGTCCTTATCCAATTTTGAATCATCAGGATACATTACGAAATAGATCATTAAAGTTTAAAACGTTTTGTTCCTCTTCATCACATTCGGACAATGATGTTTCATCTTTTAAATCAAATTCATCGATATGTTGAGTTCTTACAGTAGGTTCAGTTAAGAAATCTAATTTAGACGTTAGAGCATCATTGTAAACAATGGCTGGAAATTCATTCTCAAAATCTTTAAAGAAGTCTAAATTATTAAAATAACTGACCATAGGCTCGGGTGATGGAAACGATGGCATATTGACTTTATCATTATCATTCTCAGAATCAGTTCTCAAATTATTGAAAGAAATTATTTTATAAGAAAACGAGTTTTTGTCAAAAATTATCATCTAATCTTCATCTTCGAATTCGTCAAATGATATTCTAAAGTCAATTTCATTGTCGTTAAGAGAACTTACCGTGCGTTCAGACATTAACTTGTCATTAAACACTATAGCTGAGAATTCAGTTTCAACATATCTTAGGTCGTGAACTGTAACACCCCTAAATTGGGTCGCAGCGAAATATGGGTTGGGGTGGTACTTCATAGATCAATAACACAAGATAATATAAGAACGACCCAAAAAGTTGTTTAAAACTGATACTTTGGATTTAACAAAGCGTTTGTTATAAAAGCCCGAAGCTTTACTTGTTCATTGTTTCCAAAATACAAAGATACTAGTTCATAACAAATATCCCAAAATGAAATGCAACCAAATCTTCACGCACGTGACATCCAAAATATAAAACCACCAATGTATCCCTTTCACCCTGTGCTTATTGACCTCCTGAAAAATATTGCTTTAAAACGTCAACATATTGTTGAGTGAATTTACAGGTTTGTATATGTATAATGTAGGACCACAAGATTCCCCCTCATGATAATGCAACAGATGCAAGCATCATAAAATGTAATTACGTTTTCCTAAGCTCATGACACTGAAGCTCGACATGTATGAAATGCAATATAATTTGCCAACATTGCCTGTGTTGATGTTCTAACCTACAACATCCTATGTCCGACATGGTATACATTCGTTTGTCTAGTGATAGCTAATCACCCGAACGGGGATGTCAATCCCAATAGATCTATTCATATCATTCGCGCTCACAATCCTAGTAAATGACAGTTCATGATAATGGGCTCAGACAGGGTTATCGCTACTTAGGAAAATACGTAATCGTAATGTAAAATGTCCACTTGCGTCCATTTGTAAAATATGCATATGTTTCTCACCCCATAACTTGTAAATCATTATAATGTAAAACGTGGGGCTATGAACTCACCTTGAGTTAATGATAATCCAAATATAACAGAAAATGCATCACGAAAATGACGGAATGCAACCTAATTAAACGTAGGTCGTATAAATACTAAGCACATTGATTAAATAATGCCATATACAATTCTATATAGCTACATCACCATCTAATCGTGTGTGTGAAATTATATTTATAAAGTTAAAACGTTTATAAATATCTCAATAGCAAAAACGACGCGATTTCTTCGTTTTAAGCCCGTTTCTTACGTTTCTTATGCCCACGATTTAGTATTAAGACGAGTTATCAAAATATTACATTTTAATATTTTTAGTCCCCTGATGAACAATGGTTTTTACTGTTCATGCCAGTTTATAAATTTATTTTTATAAATTTAGTTATCCTTTTGGTTCCCTTATTCACACAAACATGTATAGATCTAAAGAGATCTAGAGAGAGAAAGTTAGTGAGAGAGAATAGTTGAGAGAGAAATAAGTGAAAACACACTAAAGAGTGTTTGTAAAATGAATTCTTCCG